>SNQN01000832.1:0-53079 GCA_008642245.1 Bassia scoparia | reverse complement strand
TCATAAAGTTCTACATGTATATTTGTGTATTATGCTATAATGACATAATTTGTTGTATTATTATTTTAAGTCATGATATTTGGTAAATATAAGTTTTCCTCGAATAAATTTATTATTGTGTGTTGTATTTATATTCTATTAAAACATATTCTTCTCCATTTCGTTATCCATGATTTTAAGAGTTTTACACGGGTAAGGTGGCTATTGAAAGGAAAAAAAAATATAATAATGATTTTGAATGAAGGAGATCAACTATTTAAAAATTAAAGTAATAAATGGTAAGTAAATCCTATATGATCGAAAGATGTGAAGTTGAATCAAATAAATGCATTCTTTTCATCTTATAATAATTATGATTCGAGGAAAGAAATTGAGTAATTTTATGTAGCAGTTACAATGGTGTACATAACTTTTTGTACCATGTAAAATTATTATTTGTTATAATATCCTTGAGTAAATGGTATTATTAGATTTTTTTTTGCATATTTTGAAGTTCAATTAGCTAATATAAATGATCATTATTCTCCATTATTTGCCAGGAATTCCATCCGAAATTTGCAGAAAAGTATGGAATGCATTTTACTGAGCATGTACTTTTGCTAGTACCAAACGCTGAACAACCATGGAAAGTAAAATTAGAGAAACGTAGCAAGAGTAAGATTTTCCTAGTKGAAGGATGGCGAGTTTTCACGAAGTTCTATAACTTGGAGTACGCGAGTTGTATACTATTTAGATTCGATGGTGGATCAAAATCTCGATTTCATGTCGTTATATTCGACACAACTGCTACTGAGATTGATTATCCTGTTAGACATTGTTCTAATTCGAATAAGAGAAGAACAAACAATAACGAGGTTTTCACTGAATKTGATGATGTGTCTATTGAAATATTAGGTAATGAAGGCATTTCTAAGCATAACAAAGGAATTGATGCTATTAATCTTGACTCATCGGATTCTGATGATGCAGAACCTTCGCGTAACTACTTCCTCTCTTAAAYTAAATTGCAAAGAGAAATTATTTTCCCAGAAAAGAGGGAGTTATAAGSTTTAATTTATTATTTAATTTGTTTTAATACYAGTGCGTATTATATATATTTCCATTGTATATGTATTTTGTCATCTGAATTACTTTAATCATTCTAATGATTTTCATTTGAAAAGGTGAAGGGTGTGATATCTCCGGTGAAACCAAAAGGAAACTCATGAGAAAGCTAGATGAGATTAAATCTCCATATCCTCATTTCAAAGRTATCATGTATCCCTCATATGTGGAATACAAATATAAGATGGTATGATATATGATATAATTATTGCTTCTCTTTTTTTAGGTTCTTCCATAATTTTATTGTGATAAATTTACATATGAATAAAACAATAATTAATTTACCTTTATGTTTTTCGGTCATTACAATATTCAAAAGGTTACATTCAACCATGCTAGAGATTACTTTCCAACTAATTCTAAGGAGATAATCTTGAGAGGGCCTAATCAGAAGARACATCACGTAAGATTTTATCGRGGAGAAAAGGCAGCAGAACTACTTTTGGGTTGGAAAGATTTTGCATTGGATAATCAACTAAAAGTTGGAGATATATGTGTTTTTGATCTCATAAAACCTAGCTCTTATTCTTACAAAGTTTCTATAATTCGTTACTAGTTAGCGACCAYTATACTCTTAACTATGGTCAATGATTGTATTTTGCTACCTGTTAGGAATGTCAAAATGAAAAAACAAAGGCTTTTTACTGGTGTGCAAAKTATAATTTGAAGCCTTTACTTTAGTAGTTTGTTTATAGTTTGTAATGTTTCTTTCATTGRAATAAAATTGTTGCAACAAAACGGTCATTATTTATGCGTGTTAATAAATYGTTTATCATAACTATTGTATTATGTAGGAAGAGTTAAAGTAAATTTGCATCTCAATTGGGTCCTTTGTTATCGATATTATTCTTGTGCTTGTAAATGAGTAGATAGAAGTATTTGCATTCCTACATCGGCCTATAACAAGAATACTCTAATCAACTCATTTAGCCCTACATCTGCCTATAATTCATACATCTAAAATCTATGGAGTATATTATGTTAGCAATTTCACATCAAATTTGATGCTGCTTCATATGAAATATCAACTTGTACAGTTATTCTTCTCACTGTAAGAAGACATGGCTCCCTGTCTCCACACTCAACGCAAATATTTAAGTTACTTTCATTACTATTGCCTAGTTTCTGAGTGCTTTTTTGAAAAATGAACTTCAGGTTGATATCTAAATTAAATATTCGGTTAATTGTTTGTACTTTGTATAATGAATTGAAACGTAGGAAAGTGTTAAATTTGAAGTTTTAAAACTTTTCTGTGGGCAACACAATTCTCAAAAATCTGGATCTTCATGGGATAACCAATTCAAATTTTGCATTTATCCGAAGTTTGAATATCCCTAATTTTATTCGGAATCGGTATTCAGACAGTATTGGATCGATTTGAATTTTTGAAATTTGGAAAATTTCAAATTCGAAGATGAGAGTACTATATCGCAAACCCATGAAAAGCTCTACTCTTCATGTTTGAAAAAATATACGTAAACAATATGGATTGGTCAGAATAACAGTCACTAATACTTTCTTCTCGATGCAGATAAAAATCAGTGGCAGTAAAGTGTCACATTATATAAGGGATCAAAAGGTACTTCGATCTTAAGATATTGTTCTTAGATAACTGCGAGTAATGTTTAAAGTCGTTTTGCATCTCACTGGTTTTGGTATATGATCAAGTTTTAGTTTTGCGTTATTGAGTTGGATTCGGAATATTGCAACCACACATAAGCCTACGCATCAAATGTAACTGCTAATAACTCATTTTGCAACTTTACATCACACTCCAATTGTCATCCAAAATCTAACAATATTATATACAAGGGAGTTCACATTAAAATGTGATGTCCTTTCATTCTTGAAGTGTCACCTCGTGCAGAAGTTAATTATTATTTACCTATAGTCGAGGAGTTGCTTATTGAATTTAACTTAACAAAATACCCTTACCTATTATATGCGTCGTAAGCCGTCCATCTTGTTATTTGGTTCAATACATATTCGAATATAACTATGTTGTTCAGCTTCAAAACGAGGTTCTCAGGTTTGGGAAACTATAGACAAAAGTTGGTAATTTTTCTTAAATCAATAACACCTTATCAAATAGTTGCCACCACCCCAAGACAACGTCATCAATTTGGGAATAAAAAAAACTATAGCTACATAACTATTTTAGTTACTTAGGAAGAGGTCCTAAGATGTTTTGGCTTTCTCAATATCGAATTGGTCAGTTTTCAAGAGTAGTCGGTTCCCTGTAGTTTTACGTTAACGAGAATTTATCAAGTATTGGCAACCCTCCCATCGTACCTCTAATAAATTACTACATCGAATCAACAATTCAACTGCGACATACAATCCGCTACTATAACACCTAAAATCTACTCCTGTATCATCATGTAGCAATTTAACATTAAAAGTTTTGGCTTATCGAATTCACATGCTCAGCCCTTCATACCAAGTTATCTCTTCCAAAGCAGGGAAAACTTGTGATCGTGATTCCCTCCTCAACCAATACCTACCTTTTGATCTCAAAAGCATACCTCCTTCTTGTCTACCTTGGTTGCAAACTTGGGATGACGTATTGTAGATATTTTATTTGGGGGAGTACTCGAATATGAAAAAAAACAGCTTTGAGTAAAATCATACGTCTCTCCCAAAATTGGTGATAGGCTTGCGCATTATGGAGCATGAAAACTCAACTTGCCTCAATGTCATGAGTTAGTTTGGAAAATTTGTTTTATGTGCCCTAACCTGCCCAATCTGTTTATATCAAAATATTTGAGGGCAATAACATATTGTTGAGCTTAAAAACAATTGTCTCCCGTTTGAAAATAAGAAAGTTTATCATGTTTGGAAAACAATTATCACTAATTAATTGGAGAAGGCTTGAGTTTGTAGACGTGGGTCGCGCCTGCTCGATTTATAGCGGGCGCCGGGTTGGTAGTATCTCTATGTGCTTGCGGGGTGAGCACGTTAACCGCACGTGAGTGCTGGTTGGGGGTAGTGTTGTCGAGGTAAGGGCGAGTACCCCCGTGACTAAAAGTTATTTCACGGCACGCCCGAAACGAGTTTGGGTGCCAAATTTGGCCCCATTGCCTGAGTCCATAACCGGTTCGGTGGGTTCAGGGACATGGTAGAGATACAGATCTGTAACCCATTCGCCCGCATGTAGCGGGCTCTACTCTACGGTCTCATTGCATTTCATTTCATCTACGGTTTATTTGAATGCAACATAATTTAGCGTTGTTAAGCACCTTAGAGCTCTATATCTAAGATTATAGAACAGTGTGTTTCCTATGTATGCACAAGAGGTACCTACTAGCAATTGGTGACCACTTTTGCATTATCAGTTTAAAAACGGTGCTAAAAACCTGGTTGTCATGTTCATCTGATTTTAAGTGATTCAACCTAATTTTCGGTCTTTATTTAGAAAATATATATCAAATATGATACAACAATGACCATTGTGAGTATATGAAATCAAATCAGTACCCAAACATCTTTACCGACTAAATCCTGCAAACATAACAAGGGTTAGGTTCAGTAGATAAACGAGGCGATAACGAATATCTTCTGCGCTTGAGTCTCTATTATACAAGACAAACAACAAATGTTAGGTTTATAAAAAAACGTAGCGAAATGAATCTTCCGCCTTGCTTCTGAATCGCTTACAAGGATCTAAGAAATCGAGTTAGTATTGAACAAGTGTAGTATAATAATGAAAATGAAATAAAAAGAATGAACAATGAAAGAACGTTAAACAGTTAATGAGGGCGGCATAATACTTTTACATGGACCAAATTAATAGTGAGTTCTTATCTGTTATGTTAGATTCAGATCGAAACCGTATATTGATTAATTAGATTGAAAAAGAGTATGTATTAATGGCGGCAGTAATTCTCGGAAATTAACCTTGTTATTGCTTGTTGTATCGCAACGAATCGCAGATGCTGTGAACTCAAGAAGGATGTGTTTAGTCGTGTTTGAGGAGTGAGAGAGAAACGCAAGCTTAGGACAGGGATGAGAGAGAAGATACGAGAATAGACGATGGTTTGTTAAAGATACGTTGGTTCTCGGAGCCTGGCAACCGCAGGCACGTATTTATAGGCACGAGGAGAAAATACGAGGGAAACCCTGGATATAGACACGGGAGAGCTGCGCGTAGTATCCGCAGGTGGCCCTGGCGCCTTATTACGAGGTGGCCTGGTATATTACGCAGAGGAGGTGCGTATATACGCAGGCCTCTGCGTATATATTTTCCAAACTCGAATACTTTTGATTTCATCGGATTTTTAGTTTCGTGATTGCACTTGATCGACCGACTAGACCCCTTGCTCTTCAGCAAGGAGTTCTAGAGTGTTCCTAGACCAGGTTCACCGTCTTTCCGAGTATTCTTTGGTTTTTGTATTTTTTTGGGTAATTTTTGCGGTATAAAACTTATAAATCTAAACAATTGTAGATAAATCTATGAAAATTAATCGTGAAAATAACTGGTGAGCTCGAGTAAAAATGTAAGGGGTGTGATTGAAGAGTGTTGAATTATTGAGATCACTATATAATTATTTTAAAAGGAATTCCACGTAAAATAGAAAAGAAACCTAAACATAGGAAAAAAATTAAGCATAATATAAAGAAATGTTTTTGCCCTTTATTTGTCTTTGGCGCCATTTTAGTTACCGAGTTATGACTACGTTTTCACACTTTTATGAGTCGAAAGCATCTTTTCTAGGTAGTCGAACAATGCAGACGCCGTGCGGTTGTTTCATCTATTCTCTTTTGGGAAGAATTTTAGTGGCGTTCTTCATTAGCTTATTAACTTTTTTTATGTGACACATGGAATAGGAGGTGTGTAAAACTTTGACTTTGTTGCGGGCTTTAGACTTAATGATAGATCTTGGTTTAAAACTCTGTTATCTTTTCTCTAATGGCACAAAATTCGTGAAGATATGTATATGTAAGATACAGTGTAACACCCTGATAATTTTGTCCCTTTAAAACCATTTCAAAATACAATATAAGAGAGTTATATATCAAAGTGTTTTRGCCATGTGTAGAAACATCTCGGCTTATTTAGAATATAGCAGCGAAAAATATCCAAACCAAAATAGCATGTATAACATATAACAATAGTTAAAAAAACATAGAGAAGACAACCTTGACGCAAAAAGAAAATTCAAAACATATGACAAATCTTTCTACTAAGAATCATCCAATTATAAAAGATCTAAACCAAAGGGAATACATGCATACAWACATATGTYTATSTATGCATTTTTTTTATTAGTAAATAAAAGTATTATTAGCACAAGAACTGAAACATATTACAACCTAAGGAGCAGAAGGGTCAAACAAACTWGGTTGGCCTCACCAGCTCAAAAACTAATACAAAGTGGCAAGCCACTCCACATCCCTCCTAGTAACTTTCCTAGGAAGAACACTATTGATCCATAAAATGAGTTGATTCCTAATCTTATTAACAATCTGAACACAATCAATAGCAAAATCATTCTAGAAAACATTTCCGCTGAATCCATATACTAGAAACAGTAGCCTGAATAGCTGCATAGCAAACATGAAGCTGAAATTTTGAAAGGTTCCTCCGCCCAAATTGCTTAGCACAAAMTAAGAGACAATCAGCTGAGACCTTGATATGCAACCAATCTTGAATAGCCCTTCAAATCTACATGCTAAGGGGATAAGCAAAAAACAAATMATCATGAGATTCATCACCATTCCTGCATAACATGCAGGAAATAGAGCCATAGAACCCAAATTTAGCAAGCCTATCCCTTYTTTAACCGACCTTGTACTGCTAACCAAGTAATGAAATGATGRWTAGGAATACTGAGCCTTTGCRAGATAACACTACACCAGGAAACCATGCGCTCATAATCATGTAACTTGTCATAAATAGCAGAAACAGAATAAGTGGACATCCCCATAATATCACTCTGCAAACCAGCCTGAACAAACAAGTTCTTAATCTCACAAATCTTCTTCCAGTACCAACTACAATCATTGGGGGGATGATAATCCCACCAATCCCTACCCTTCTAGTACACCAAATGAATCCATTTGACCCACAAGTTCTCCTTTTTATGAGCCAAAGCCCAAACATGTCTACCCAAATTTGCTTTATTCCARAGACAAGCATCCTTGATTCCAAGACCACCATACRTTTTGTGCTTACACACACTATCCCAGCCAATATTTCCAGGTTTGCAGCAAAAGCCTTGCCACTCCATAAGAAAGACCAACATATTCTAACAATATCATGCAAGAGAGAGGCATGAAGAATGAAAACATGCACCGAGTTGATGAGTTAAGTTCTACCAATGAAAGATACGTTCCTAGAACTCCAAAATCTAATCCGTGCAAACATCTTATCAACCAAGACATCACAATCCTTAGCAGCAATTTTCTTAGAACAAATCAAGACCCCCAGGTAACTAAAAGGAATCTGCCTCAAGGAGAAACCAAAGCTAGCTTGCACCTCTTGGACATCCAAGGCATTCATGCCTTTACAACAATCTCCAACTTATGGATATTAGCCTTGAGACTAGTAGCATCAGAGAAAACAATGAAAACAGCTAACAAATATTTGATGGAATTCACTTCCTCTTTAAAACAAAGAACCAGATCATCTACAAAGCACATGTGTTTGAGTTTTGAAAGCCGACATCTAGGATGGAATTGGAAAGAGACATGCTGAGTCATATGGCCAATTGTTCATGACAAATAATCCATTACCAGCACAAAAAGGAGGGGAAATAAAGGATCCCCTGGCCGCAAACCCCTATACGAAGAGAAAAAACCATGTGGACAACCATTAATGAGAAGAGAGAATTTCAGAGTTGTCACACATTGCATAACGAGGCTCAGGAAAACCTAAATAACGCATGAAATCCTCTAGGAACCTCTTGTCAACAGTATCATAAGCCTTTCTCAAATTAATCTTCATTAAGCAACTAGGTCGCACAGAAGATCTACCATAATGCCTCACTAGATCCTGACAAACCATGATGTTGTGCAAGATGAGTCTACCATCAACCAAAGCCCCCTGATTCTCCACAATAAACTCAGGTAAAATAGCTCTAATTCTATTGCATAAGACCTWAGAGAAACACTTATAAATCGTATTGCAYCAGGAAATAGGCCYAAATTCAGAAACATCCTTTGGGCAGGAAACTTTAGGGATCAACGTCACAAAAGTAGCATTAATTTCTTTTAGAATCTTCCCATACACTAAACATTCCCGGATAGCTTGAATCACATAAGGGCCAACAATATCCCAGTTATCCCGAKAGAAATAGGAACCAAAACCARCTGGACCTGGTGCCTTATCCCCACAATTGAAAACATGGCTTGTTTGATCTKAATATTAYAAAAAGGAGCAAATAATAAGGCCTTATGATCTTGTGACAYAAGAGGCCCACAAACCACAATATTCGGATTAYCATCCAACCTATCCAAGGGACACGAACCCAAAAGATCCATCTAATAACCAAGGAACGCATCCCCAATGCTAGCAGCAYAAGTGTGAAGCGCACCATCCATAGAATGAATCGCATGAATATTATTCTGCAACCTTCTCGCCTTAATCACTCTGTAAAAGATGGCAGAATTTGAATCATCTTCCCTAATCCATCGAGCCTTAGCCTTTTATTTTAGAAAGAGATAGTGGTTATCAAAAGCCAGCCATTTTTTCTACATCGATAAAGAACGGATAAGAAGGATTTAAATGAACCCTCTGCCGAGACTCCATCAAAGTCCTCCAAGCCAAATTKACCTTAACTTGCAAGTCATAATGACCCAATTTATTCAAATCCTTGAGACCATATTTAACAGTCCAAAGTTTATCTATCAACCGAAACATACTATTCCCAAGACTAGTAGAACGCCACCAAGCACTACTGCAAAAAAAAGCCAAAGAGATCGACCGGTTAAAAAAGGTCAAAGAGACCGCAAAACAACCGGTCTCAAGGTGATAGAGATCTTAGGTAAAGAGACCGGTTATTTGTAGAGGTCTCTTTAATCAATCAAAGAGACCGGATTTCTGAGATACCCGGTGTCTTTAAWTATACTCTAAGTGACCCGTTATAATTTTAAAAATCGGTCTCTTATGCTTATCAAAGAGACCMAATTTTTGTCATAAGRGGTCTCTTAGTCTTCCTTTTAAAATAAAACAAAAGCTAGCTGTATTATTGTTGTATTATATAATACAACTTTATTTCTCAATACTACCAACTTTAAATCAAATTTGCTTAAAATTTAAATAAAGTAACTCAAACTTATTTCAAATTTCATAATAACAAGAATTTGATTTTACAAGGTAATTAAAAGAGGCAAATTTCTCACGAAAGAAACTTTGAATTACAGTAATTTACAAAAAAAATCAAACTTTAAATTACAAAAGTAATTTGGAAAAATAAAACATCTGCACTAGCGACTTGCTACCTAAGTCGTAGTTTTGCTATCTTCTCGATCAGCTTCGTAGATCTTGCTTTAATCCACTAAAAATGCGCCAAAAGTGATTGCAAAATAAAGCCTACAAAAAATTTGAGCAAAGTATTGATGATTTAGCTCGAAAAATCAATGGAGTTGACTAAAAAAGATTTAATAAAACAGATCATCCAAGCGGCCAAGCCATATAAATAATGACACAAGAAGGCATATCGAGGCATCAAGCTAAGTGATCGTTCTTATCAACAAACCAAGTAACACTTGACTTTGGCTCTATTTTTATGACTTCATATTATAAGTATTGGCCTCATAAATTTTCCAATCACTCAATCAGTAAATTTCAACTAACAAACACAACCAAACCAAAAAGAAATCCTTCGAAAACAAAAAAAAAAATGCAAAATCAATCAAAATAAAAAAAAAAACAAAATACCTTAAACCAACAATTAAATATCGATATAGATGAAACAAAAACAAAATACCTTCAACTTCCCCGACGAAGGAACCACCCAAGCGAAACCACCATCACCACCTTCCATGGTCGTTATCGGGCTTCTAGAAGGTCGCTCAGTTCTGGACCTGTCTCTTATACACATCTAGATGTGTATAAGAGACAGGTGTGGGCTTTATCTCTTTCTCTTTCAATTCGAATTCGCCGCTGAGTCCGCCATTGGCACCTCCCTTGACCCCTCATTCGGCATCTCCATAGACTCTCACCTTAAAAAAAACGAATTTCTTCAACCAACAATCAAACAATCCAAAAAAAACACCAGAAATCTTGAGGACAAAAAAAATAAAAAACAATCAAAACCCAGAAATATAAAATTTGATAAAAAAACAAAAACGAAATAAAAATAAAAAATGAAAAACACAAAAACCCTAGATCTATGAAAATAGAATTCGTAAAACCCCCCAAAAACCTGAAATCAAAACACTTAACTAACCAAAAAATTAATAAAGAAAATTCGAAAAATCGAAAAAATAATTCGAAAAAAACTGTAAAACCATAAAACCTAAATCTATATAAATAGAAAATCGAATGCATAAAATACAATTACCATGAAATTAATCAAGCTCATAGAGCATAATTCAGCTCCTTCAATTTGAATTTGTGATTCACCTTAAAATAAACTCAATTGAATAGAAGGAAAGTCCCAAAGATAACCATCAACGTAAGAATGATAAAAGTGAGTTGGTATAATAAAGATGAGAGGGGAGAGAGAAGGAAGAAATGAGTTAGTATGAAAAAAGTAGTAAAAGGTCAGACAATGCATTTAATAGTGGGGAGAGAGGAGCTGTGTAAAGGTGTGTAGTATAAATGGATTCTAGAGAGTATACGTGTAACTACAAAATGGGCTTGCAGCAATTATATAAAAAAAAATTAATTTAGATAAGAGATCGGTTTTTATAAATAAGGTCTCTTATATTGATTTATCAAACGTGGTTTGTGTGGCTGGTCTCTTACATTTATTTACGAGACCGGTTAATGTTAATAAACCGGTCTCTTTAGGTAAGAAACCGATGATTTCACTTAATCGGTATCTTAAAAATGGTGATTTTGCCTGTTTTTGTAGTAGTGAAGTCTTAACTTTCTCACGAAAAGAAGGGTGAGATTGCCACATTTTGAAATTTTGAAAGGTTTTTTCCCGCCTAAATCATCACCACACCGTAATAACATCGGACAGTGATAAGAAACACCTTCATTCATGAAAATAGAAGTAGCACTAGGGTAAGCATCAATCCATGAGTCATTAGCCATTGCTCGATCAATCCTAGAAGATACCTTATCCAACCCCTCTTACTTATTACTCCAAGTGTAGAAATTGCCACAAGAACTAACATCCTACATTCGAAAAAAAAACATACAACGCCGGATAGCAACAAGTTCATAAGATCTGATAGTAGAACCAATCCTTTCATTTGTATGCATTACACAATTCAAGTCCCCCATTAGAAACCACAGACCGGGAAATTTAAAAGAACAAGATTGCAGATCAAGCCATAAGGAGGGTCCCTCAAAAGTCTATTATTATGTGCATAAATAATAGAACAAAAGAAAGGCTTAAGTCCACTTTCAGGAGATAAAACCAAATGCATCAATTGATCTAAGGAAAACAAAATACCTACATTAAAAGATAAAGGGTTCCAAGCAATCACAATTCGACCAGTGGCATAATAACCTAAATTAGAGGAGAAACACCAACTTTGAAACAAACTAACATAAAGTGAACTCATAGAACAAGGCTTCACCTTAGTTTCAAGGGGAGCACCAAACCCAAAACATTGGCTACTCAAGAAAGACTTGATAGCAACCTATTTCTGAGGTCTATTATTAGCCCCCCTAACATTCCAACACAAAAGGTTATCCATGTGGTATATGGGGTCATGGCCAACCACTCTTGTATTATCCACATTAGTACCCTCATCAACAACATCATTCTAAAACATCAAAAGCATTTTGAAGAATGTTCACCATAGTATTCATAACACCATATCTAGCGGGCCTAACAACCTATTGAAAATTAGCTTCCAAAGTTGGCAAAGAAGCTGTCACTATAGCCTTCGAAAAAGGCACCATTGCAGCAACATCAGCCATAACAAGCTAAGTGACGATGTTGGCAGCAGCCTCAACCAGACAAGAATCCACCCTACCACTCGAAGCAGACACGGCAATAGGGTGCACAGCAGTCCCAACAGGAGTAGGAACAACCGCAACATCACTAATAGGGGAAACCTTTGACTTTGGTCTCCATTGCCTCTTACCTTTATGGCAATCCTCCACCTTGTGTCCAATTTTATGGCACTAATTGCTAAGTGAATTTATCACAGACTATCCAATAGGAAATACGTCCTTTCATATACAATAGATTATCGCAGACTATCCAATTGGGAATATGCCTTCGGGAATCCAAATGTCGCAGACTATCCAATCCGAAACACGTCATCAGAAGAATTCATATGTCGCAGCCTATCTAGTCGAAAATATGCCCTTCCGTAATCCATATGTCACAGCCTATCCAATCAGAAATACGCGTTTGGAAATCCATAGATAGCAGCATATACAATCGGAAAGAATGATTCAGGGATCCATAGGTCACCGTAAATACGCCCTTCGAGAACCATAGGAAGCAGCCTATCTAATCGGATATACGCRCTTAGGGAATCCACAGGCCACAGCTTATCCAGCCGAAAATAAGCCCTTCGGGAATCCATAAGTCACAGCCTATCCAATCGAAAAATACATCTATGGGAAAAATGCCCTTTAGGAATCCATAGGTTGTAACATATTCATCTGAAAATACACCATTTGGGAATCCATAGGTCGCAGCCTATCCAATCAGAAATACGCCTTAGGCAATATATGTGTTCACTGATCGAACTACGTCGTAGCCCAAATACACCATTTGGGAATCCATAGGTGGAAGCCTATCCAATCGAAATTATACCCTTCGGGGATCCATAGATGGCAGCCTATACAGCCGAAAATACGCCCTTCGGGAATCCATAGATCGCAGCCTATCCAATCAGATATACGCCTTCGACAATATGAGGTCAGCAATCCAACTACATCATAGCCTTGATACACCCTTCGGGAATCCATAGGTGGCAGCCTATCTAGTTGGAAATACGCCCTTCGGAGATCCATAGGTGGTTGCTTATCTAGCCGAAAATATGCCCTTCGGGAATCCATAGATTACAATCTATCCAATCAAAAATACAACCTTCGAGAATTCATAGGTCGCAGCCTATCCAATTAGATATACGCCATTTGGGGATCCATAGGTCACCGAAAATACGCCCTTCATGAATTCATAGGCCGTAGCCTATCCATTAGGAAATATGCCCTTTGGGATTAAAAATTATGCCCTTCGGGAATTTATAAGTCGCAGCCTATCCATTTGAAAATACGCCCTTTGAGAATTCATGGTTCGCAGCCTATCCAATCGAAAATACGCCTATTGGAAAAACGCCCTTTAGGAATCCATAGGTCGCAGCCTATTCAGTCGAAAATATGCCCTTCGGGAATCCATAGGTCGCAGCCTATCCAATTAAAAATACGCCTTAGGTCGCAGCCTATCCAATCAAAATACGCCTTCGACAATATGTGGTCAACAATCCAACTACATCGTAGCCTTGATACACCCTTCGGGAATTCATAAGTGGCAGCCTATCCAGCTGTTAATACGCCCTTCGGGGATCCACAAGTAGCAGCCTATCCAGTCGGAAATACACCCTTCGGGAATCCAAAGATTACAGCCTATCGAATCGAAAATACAACCTTCGGGATTCACAGGTCGCAGCCTATCCAATCAAAAATGCGCCCTTTGGGGATCCATAAGTCACTAAAAATACGCCCTTTGGGAATCCATAGGTCACAGCCTATCCATTAGGAAATACGCCCTTCGAGAATCCTTTTGAAATTACGCCCTTCAGGAATCCATAGATCGCAGCCTATCCAGATGAAAATACGCCCTTCGAGAATCCATGGTTCGCAGCCTATCCAATAGGAAATACGCCTATTAGAAAAACTCCCTTTGGGAATTCATAAGTCGCAGCCTATTCAGCCGGAAATACGCCCTTCGGGAATCCATACGTCGCAGCCTATCTAATCAAAAATACGCATTAGGTTGTAGCCTATCCAATCTTAAATACGCCTTCGGTAATATGTGGTAACCAATCCAACTACATCGTAGCCCAGATACACCCTTCAGAAAACCATAGGTGACAGCCTATCCAGCCGAAAATACGCCCTTTGGGGATCCATAGGTGGTAGCTTATCCAGCCGAAAATACGCCCTTCGGGAATCCATACATCATATTCAAGATACACCTTTCGGGTATCCAAAGGTGGCAACCTATCCAGGCGGAAATATGCCCTTCGGAGATCCATAGGTGGTAGCCTATCCTGCCGAAAATACGCCCTTCGGGGATTCATAGGTCGTAGCCTATCCTGTCGGAAATACGCCCTTCGGGGATTCATAGATCGTAGCCTATCCAATCGGAAATACTCCCTTTGGGGATTCATAAGGTCGCAGCCTATCCAATCAGAATACACCCTTCGAGAATCCATAGGTTGTAGCCTATCTAATCAGAAATACGCCCTTCGGGATTTCATGGGTCGTAAAATATCCAATAAGAAATACGGCCCGATCAAACTGCATGGCAGCCCATGTTGCAATAATACAAGTGGGGACAAGCAGTATATGGGGCCAAAAAAATAAAAAACACAATGTAATTTATAAGGTAAACCAAGGGTAAAACAAACAATACCATTTGGTACAAACCAAAACTCCCACTTTTATAGTGAAAGGGATAGTGTTTATAATTATTAGAAATAAATAATAATATTAATCTTTAAAGTTTTCTATGGTCATACGTAGAAAGTAGAAATGTTGCAATTATTTTTTTATGAAGTAGTATAAAAAACTTTTTACCATTGCCAAGAGTGAGAGCTTCCCCAAGTCGAAAAAAAGTGGAACCAAATAAAAAGGAGAAGCATTCCATCTCTTTTAACGTTCAATTCTCTTTTCTTTTCTTTTTCTTTTACCAGTTAACAGTCTAAGTAATCACGACATGCAAAGCCTCAATTAATTTTTCATTTCTTTACTTAAAATCCAATTAATATAATTTAAGGGTTTACATGCATCATTATCTACTTCCCAATTCATGAAGATTTTGGGAAGCTTACCTTAATTCAGGTCTAATTCTRAGTTCGATTCATGTCCTCCTACTTTCTAATTTATTTATTTTTTTAACTTCTTCTAAGCCCAAACCACTAAATCTATTTTATTTAATTTTTATTTCTTTTTGTCTAATTTGTTTACTATTATGTTTAGTTATGTTATTTGTTTTTATATTGTTCAACTTATTATTGTTTTATTCTTTTTGTCTCCCTTTGTTTAAATATTAATTCATGTCAATTTCTTAAAGCTCAGTAGATGAAAACAGAATAGGGGTTTTGCGATTATTAGGTTATCATGTCAGATTTTGTTTACAGTCGCATAATTTGGAGTTTCATCACAATATTTATTATTTTGTTTAAGAATGTGTATGCTTTGTTTTAGCTTTAATTGAACACATTTGCATGAGCATTTGGCCATAAAAAGGGTGGTATGCTTGAGGCCTTGATTCACGCTCAAAATTGAAATATGGCCATAAATAAAACCCTACATTTGGCGAGAAATGACTTGATTAGGGGTTTAAGCATTCCGTTTGCCACATATTGTGGTGATGAGAATCAAACAGGACCTTGTTTGTTTCTTTGAATTGTCATATTTTGTTTTACGGCTATAGTTAGATGACAACACGGAATGAAATTTTGGTTGATGTAGCCTACCCAAAATATAAGACTATGGCTTCAATTGATTGATTAATTGTTTTTGGGCCATAGTTGGGTACTTAGAATTATTGTTAGATCCTTGCATATGTTCTTGTTTAGCTTGTTAAGTCCTAGTGTTTATTATCCTTGATTTTTATTAAGTTTTAAGTTGCTCTATTTGTTGAATGACCTTTTGCTTTTCACACCCTTTCTCTAGAAGTTATTTTCTAAAAGGGCATCCTTTTTACTTGGAAAGCCTACATGGAAATTGTTGTTGTGTAAACCTCACAAGACCCCTGTTGCAATGTAAACCAGTAGGTCGATCTCCCTAAGGACGTGCTCTTTCGTATCATCCAATTCCTTGACTTGAAGACGAACCTTTACCGTGTTCGAGCACTGTGTCCCTCTTGGAGTTCTGCTATACCTCTTGCTGAAGACCTAGTGCTTCAACCTTGCATTGAGGTCCCTAGTTTTGGGGACAATAACAATAAAACCCTTTTCCTTCTCGAAACTAGACTCTACTTTATTTCACCTCTGCCTTCTTCTCTTGRTGTTGATAATTGTGAGGGATGGTTGRAAGACTGACTGAAATTGGAACTAAAAAGTGGCACCTTCTTAATCCCCTCAACAACAAAAGTTACTTTGAAGCCAACTATTGCTTCAATACACAACCACCCATCACCGGAGAAATCAACTTATTAGATTGTCGGATTTTGGTGCTTGCTAGACCAATGAGCCTAGTGTGTTGCTCAAACAACGGTGTGAAAGCCATTTCTAAAGTCATATCCAGGAAAGTGGTGGGCGGGTGGGACTTGACATCAAGCTATCTTTTTCGCTGTCTTAGTGTAACTTGAAAAGGAGGAAGCGGTTAATTTGCTGTAATGGAGTTTAGGAAAAGAAGAGTGGTGTAAAATTGAAGTAGAAGAAGATAATAATACTTCCACTGTTTTCAGTAGTTGATATAGCTTTTCACAACAAAATTTTTTTTCATTAGAGCTTATTCATTATATATATATATATATATATATATATATATATATATATATATATATATATATATATATATATATATATATATATATATATATATATAATGGGTATTCCAAATAAATTTATCAGTGGCCCAAACATCATACTACCTGATCAAAGCGTGCTCATGTTAGGTGTTAGTAGGTGTTCATATACTCTTTAGGGCTTAAATTTGGTGACATCTAAATCTAAGGGTTCCCCTTATTTAGTTATTGAGGCGATTGGGGATAATGACATGAATGATAGAAAGCTTACTAAGAACATGTTCATTTTCTCGCATGGAAGTGAAGTGAAGATGTTATTGATTAGATTGTAGGAAGGTAAGCTGGTGAAACTCGCATGGAAGAAGAGAAGAACCTTTTTGTTGTTGGTTTTTGTTCTTAGACTCATAGAAATCCTAGAGTCATYGTTTTTGTTCTTAGACTCATTGCTTTTCCTTTTGCAGAGTTGAATTTTATCCCRCGAAATTGTTAAWACTTTGCTTAATTCCCACTTTGRTTCGATARCAAACTTATTTCCCAACATACAGTCCACGTTGGATCAGTTTCGTTTTTAAAAATCATCATTACAGAACTCGCTAATGGCAGTWGCGACTTCACCAGCAAAGTTCTCTACTACCACTAGCGAAGTCCCCTGTTATTTTCTTCAACCTCTTCTTTTACACTACAAACAAAGCAACTAATCTACAATTACAAATTGAAGTAAATTACACAACAACAAAAATGCAAAACACAAATAAAGTGCAGGGTTTTGACATCAACAATCAATAAAATTAAACAATTCAACAACAACATCATACAAATTTAAAAATTAGGGCAAAATAAARAGCACACCTCTACGCGGTGGGTGGATAGGCGAAGCAGTAGGAAGTGGTGGCGGTGTTTGTGTGCGGTGGTGACATTGGAAGCTGCGCAAGTGGTGGTGGAGTTTCGTTGGTTTGTTCGAATAAGCAAAACAAAGGAGATTTGGTGCACACCTATACGTGGTGGGGGAAAGGAAACGCAGAACGAAGGTAGTGGTGGCGGCGGCAAGAGACTCGCAAGTGGTCGTGTGCGGTGGTAGGTGGCCTGGTGGTGATGGCGGAGGCTACGTAATTAGTGGTGTGTGTTGCTTGTTGTTGGAATAAGTTGAAGAGAGACTTCATATATTGTCGAACAAAGAAATAAAGTGGAGTGACTATTATTGAAACTCGCTATGGCATAAACGGATTAGAATTTACAATGTATAATTCGCATACTAACCAATAGCGAATTACTGATATAAATGGCTAACGTTATAGTATTGTCATTTTTTATAAATATGGAACCGAACTATTGAGCGTATTTAGGGAATAGAGTTTTCAATCCATGCATAATGGGAATTAAGACAACTTCGAACAATATTGGGGAAAAATTTTGCAGAGTTGCCAGTTGTATTTTTAGAGATTAATTTCCATATCCTTTTTATAAGTTGTATTGATACGATGTCATATTATTATTATAATCATAGGGAGTAATTATCAGTTATGTATGCTTGATTAATATTATTTCTGAAGTATATGATTTAATATGTTTCATGTACACTTATCTTTGTAAGTCTTTAGATTTGCTTTTGAATATCAGAGTATATTATGGCTTGTATATTTATATATGTGACTATTAGATAAGGTTTGTTGAAAAATATTAATGGTTTTATCTTCCTTAGGATATAGTTGGTTAAAGTTTATCATTCCATGATATAGTTGTTAGAGTTATATATTTGTTATTTTATGTGTTAAACTTAATGAAAAAGGTCAGTTATTTATTTTTATATCTGTCATCTTAGGATATAATAAGGAGACATTTGGTTGTGATTGAATCCTAACAGTAGTTGTGACAATATTTGGCGGCTACGTAACAGATTTATGGCAAATTGTTGTGATAGCGATTACAACTAGTAGAGATTTATCTCCGATATTTTACTAATCGCAATCTACGCAATTTTTCTACCTGAATTGGTAAATGTACTCAAGAGATCCAAATGGGACCTTAATGATTAACTTGCAAATATTGAAAATTTCAAGCTACAGTTTGAATTGTAAAAGAAATAAAATTGTGCTTAGACAAACTTGTAATTTTGTTGAGCTACAATACATGCTCAACATCTCTTAAATTTTAGGGTATGATATATACAACTTAGGGCTGCATATAAGCATTAATAGCTTCAAAATAGTATTATTTTACAAATTTATGAAAAACTTTACACAGAAATCAATGTAATTAATGTTAAATTTAGCTTGACATTGTGAAATAATTATAGGTTGAAAATGATGTTGTTGAAAAGATAAGGAAAAATTGTCATTAACTACCCACATTTGGGACTATTTAGAAAAAACAACCGGATTCCCCAAAAATAAAACATACACATTTTTCCCAAACATTTGAAAAAATACCACTTCGGTTTTCTGATGAAATGAAAACACTCCGGCTAGTGGGTCCACCAGTTATTCATTTTTCTTAAATTTCGGCGTGTGAGTCCATTTCTACTTAATTTTTCTTTGTAGCCTGATTTCCCATTTTTTCTCTTCTGTTCCTTCATTTCCTTCTTCTCTCTTCTGAACATTTTTTTTGCAAAATTCTTCATCATTATCAATTTTTCAACAATTCAGATCATCATCCATTCAATTCTTCATCATCATCGAGTTATCATCTTTCTCTTTAATCATCTAATCTCAGAGTTTCAAAATGTCCTCGAGCAAATTTTCCAAAATTAAATTGCTTAGAACCTTATTGCACTTAATTTGTGCTTGTTACCCTAAATACTCTAAATCGCAAATGATTTGTGCAGGTCAAGTTTAAATACCTAAATTAATTTAATTTAGCTACATTTACAAATAGAATTACAAAAAAGAAGGAAAACACTTGTAATTAATACTCTCTCACAGAGGGGTGGAGGTCAACGAAGAAGCAACGAAGGCTCTGAACGAAGCGGCGGCGAAGCTTTGATGAAATGGCGAGACTCCGATGAACGGGCGGGAAGCTTTGATGAGGACGAAGAAGCAGATGTCGTCATAATAGCTCACCGCTCTAAGTTCGAGGTTTGGGTTCAATTTCGTGTGAATTTTAGATTTGCTGGAGATCGATTATATTGCAAATAGATTTAGGATTACTGGAGATTATCATTGCAATTAGAAATGAAATGAGGATAAAGGAAGGAGGGGTGAAAATGGAGGAAAATGAGTGACAATGGAGGAAAAGGAGTGAAATGGAGGAAGGATGAATGACGTGGGAGGGTGGGAGGGGAAAGAATGGAAAGAGATTCTTTTATTATGAAAATCGAAGATTAAGCTGTTTGCATTGAATATAAGGGGGCCACTAGCGAGTGGTTTTCATTTCATCAGAAAACCGGGTGGGTAGGTTTTCTAAATGTTTGGGAAAAGTGGGTAGTTGTTTTTATTTTTGGGAAATCCGGGTAGTTTTTTCTAAATATGTTCAAATGTGGTATTTAATGACAATTTTTCCAAAGATATAATGTACAAACAAATATGTAGATGCTTTAAAGGAATTTCCATCAAAATATTACTCTATCTCTCCGCAATGAAATTAGTTACATTGAGTTTTTGACTTCATTTCTAGTAAAACTTTCTCTTTTTTTCCAACATATGCATAGAAATCTCAATTTTACATTTTTTTACGGTTACCGGAGCTTAGCTCCGACTCATCCGGATTCGACCCGGGTTAACACCTAGCTTATGGTGGGTGAGTCTCCCACAAGAGTTTCTGCATACGGGAGGCTCGAACTCGAGACCTCCCTTAAGCGACATCAAGCTGTTTACCATTGAGCCAACTCTTGTTGGTAATCTCAATTTTACATGGTTGAAAGTTGAAACGTGAAGTAATTCCCTTTCTTACTTAACGGTCCAATCAAACTTTAAACGCTCTATTTTAAATTTTATTTATTTTGTGGCAATTATGCAAAAATGAGCTGAGATAATAATTTCAGAATTAACTAAACGTGAATTAGTCATTGTCTAATGTCTACCCTCGACTCATGAGATTTCAGAGATTTGCTTTCGGATGAATTCAAATTTTCAATAATTTTCAGCCTTTCAGGTCAAATTCTTTGCTTAATTCATGTTTTAATGCTTTCTATTTCTTTGTTTAACATAAGCTACTGCTATGATGTCAACTTTTTTCTTTTGTCTAATTATGTTTTTTATACGTCATTATATAAGTTATATTTTTTGATTAATTGCTTACTATAGTATTATGTAATTACTGCATGTCAACTTCACGAAGATCAAAAGATGATTATAGAATAGTAGTTTGGCAATTATTAGTTTATCATGTCGAATTTTGTTAAAGTAGTAGAATTTGGCAAATTATTACTGTAATTTAATTTGCAAAGAAATTGCTATTTGTTCAAGAATGTATGTGTGAGTTTTTTTGTGCTTATTTGCATGAAATTTGGCCTTAAAAGGGTATGCTTCAAGCTTTTTTCCTGCTCAAATTGTTTGATTTCCAAGGGTATGTTTTGTTCAATTTGAAATTGTTAGTTTAAAAATTGCTTATTTTTGTGAAGGCGAATGTTGTTTTTCAGATAATTTTTGGTTAATTGTTGAAAAGATTGCTGTTATATCATTCTTGCATTTCTTTCTGATATTCTGTCAATTTCTATTTTGAATTGGTGATCATTATAGTTGATCTTTTCTGRGTTTKATTTTTTCTGTTTGTGATATGACCTTTTGTTTTCACCCTCTTGCTTCAGAAGTTTCCTCCTTGAGTGATGAAAACCATCATAGAAATCGACCTTAACACCGCCCCTAGCGAAACCCCACATGACCACCACTCCAATGTAAGCCAATGGGCTGATCTCCCAAAGGACCTGATCTTTCGTATCATCCGATTCCTTGATTTGAAAACGGACCTTAGTCGTGTTCGAGCAGTCTGTACCTCTTGGAGGTCTGCTCTTCCTCTTGCTGAAGTCCCCATGCCTAGACCTTTCATCAAGGTCCCTGGTCTTGGGGACAATAACAATCAACCCCACTTCCTCATCGAAACCAGATTCTACTTAATTTCTCCTCTTGCTGCTAGTAACTGTGGTGGYTGGTTGGCAAGAACAGGCCAGATTGGAACAAACAAATGGAGCCTTCTCAATTTCCTCTACAACCAAAGCCGCTATCATGAAAACAATTCCTTCTATTCTGAGCCACCGATCACTGGGGAAATCAACTTATTAGATTGTCGCATATTGGAGCTTGCTAGGTCAATGAGTCTAGTGAGTGAGTTAGATTACAATGCCAAAGCCATATCCAAGAAGGTTGTTGGCGGGTGGGACTTGACATCGAGCTATCYTTTTGGTGCGTTGCTGCAACTTGATAAAAAACAAGGGGGTTTGTTTTTTTGGAGGTTGGGAGATCACGAATGGGGTGAAGTCGTAGTAGACAAAAAACCTTCTTGGGTGCAGATATATGACATAGCTTTTCTCAAAGGCAAATTTTATTCATTTGAGGGAGCGTACTGTGCAAATACATGTAGCTTTYAATGGCGATTAAGGGTTATCAATCCAGAAAATCCTGCAATATCTGTGCAATTTATCATTGGACCCGATGTTTTGCAGCTAGATCAGAACGAGTTCTTGGTAAGTTTCAATGGTCATACATGCAATCCTTGGGGTCTCAACTTGGTGTCATCTAGAAGTAAGGGTTACGTTTATGTAGTTATTGATGCTGTCCCTATCTGGGAAGAAACAGAAATGCCGGAAAATAGCAGTAGTGAGGTAGCTAAGAGGTGCATTTTTGTTTTCTTGCTAAACGAAGACGAGGWGAGTAAGTGGAAACTTGTGGAGAACTTGGAAAATGAAATACTTTTCATAGGAAATTATGTGTCATTTGCTCTCCCCTCCGCAACACATAATTTACCCCAATGGAAGCCCAATTCAATATGCTTGTTTTTCGGTTATGATCCCCTATTTTATGTGTACAGAATTGACGACCCTGACTGTCAGGTTCCAGAAGGAATGGAATGTCTCACCCGGGTGAGCTTTCCGTGTTATAGCAGATGCTGTCAATTGTTCGTCATGGACGAAAAAGAGAAAGGTGTGTTGTACTTTGAAAATATGCCTCAAGAGGATGAAGAGCTGTATAGTGGATTGTTSTTTCCACCACCTGCTTGTGTTAAATGGCACTGCCGCTTTAGTTTTGGCAGTGTCGAWGTCAAGTTAGATGGCTTGCGATTTCGGGACCTCCATAATGTTTGTTGATATTCATGATTTGGATGTTGTTGTTGATGATTGATTGGTGCATCGAAGTATATTTATTAGCTTTTCAATTCCTGGTTTGTAGATCAGAGCTTTTGTGGTACTAATGTTCTCTTATCTAGGCCAGAGAAGTGTTGGGGGTAACCGAGTAATGTAGAAGATGAGAACTGGTAAAACATCATAGATGAAAACACAATTTGGTTTTTTGTAGTGATGCTGGCATCAGCAATGTTGTACTGTTGAGAGAATCATACCGAAATTTGACATTGCAGTTGCTCCTATCGGAAGTGATACCTCACTGGCTCAGATGATCAATTATCTGAGATCATGCAGAGTTTATTTCTCTTGCATAAATATTTAAGAAGGTTGTTACATGTCAGCAAACAAGTTAGTTAAGCGTACACTTTGGTTGTAAGAAGTGTAGCAAGTTGTACTTCTGTTTTAGGAAGTGTTAGCAAGGCTCTATTACTTAGCTCTATAACATAAGAGAGCTGCATCTGTCGTATCAGATGTAATAAACCTCAAAAAATACTTTGTTGTAATCCCTTTACATCCTATCTAATGAAATTCTCTTACTCTCCTTCTCTTTAAACATTTCCTAAATTCTAACTGTTACATTGAATTTTGCATGCTACGTTCAATTGCTGACTGAGTTGTTCTTGTTGAAGATGATCAATGGCGATCATTGCTTAAACTCAACATGGTATCAGAGCAGAATATCCACATACCTTCTTCTACTAATCATGTCGATTCTGTCTTCTTGGTGCAAGCTGATGAAGTCATCGGAGTTGGTGCAAATTGTACCTTCATGAAGTGTCTGCATTCCAGCTGTTTGATGAATGCATGGATGAAGCTGGGTAATCATCTCAAATTTTAAAATCCAAATCTCATATGCTTGTATTTCTTACTGGGCAAGTTTAATTCTGCATTTTTCCAAGTTTCCACTAAATCTAATCTAATTTACCCCAAATTCTTGTTTACACAATCAAGAATTCCTAATTTCTTTGTTCAATTCTTTACTAAATCACAAAGCAACTTCTCAACCCTAACTTGCTGCTCGAATTTCTCTTGCTAAACTCACACAATGCAGAAAATCAACGAAACTACAAAATACTAGATCTTTCCACCTAACCAAGATCAACTTCGATATACTACACATCCCTGACACAAATCAAGTCAATCACTTGCTTCTGAAAGTTTTAAGGCAAAGAATGATTCAGAGTGGAGGATACAGTAATCTCTCTCCTTTCACACCAGAAATAAATTGGGATTGCTTGATGGTTCATTCCAAAACCTGCAATAACGATCCCAGATTAAATGCACCCTGGAAGAAATGTAATGATCTGATCATTTCAAGCTTGTGAACATCATAAATTCTGACCATATATAGAATATATAAACTTCAAGACACTGAAGAGGCTGGAAGATTGGAGGAAAGATTTTCTGACAGCGGTCCAGGCATCAATTGTTCCTCTTTATCAGGCTCTTAATGATTGATACATGGGTTCAGATGAACCAATTGCATGGAGTTTTACTCAGGATTAAATCCAGTTGGGACAATGAGATTGAGCAGTAGAAGGTATTGGGGTGTGTCAGTGCAATAAGTTGGCATCATGGCAATATAGCACAAGAATATCAGAGAGAAAGTGCGAAGAATATAAGCTAATACAGTTCTTATGAAGCTGGATCCAAAGTGTCATCAGGTCAGGACAATATCCATGATGGCACCTCTACCATCAGTAGCTGGGCATATCAACTGATAAGCAGAAAGACAGGCAGGAAGGTTACAGGAATGGCAGAAAAGCAACCATAGGAATGCCTCACAGACAATAGGAGAAGTGACTCAGGCTAACTACAAAGTATACAGCCCCAAATCCAAATTTCCGGGTTTCCAGCTCAATCAAAGTGAACCGCAACAACCTAGCAAAGTCAAAAGAGCCCCACACCTTCCTATGTCGTGAATGGGCAAAATTCTCAAGGACATTCCAATTGAGAGGTGCTCAAGAATTCATGGATTGTCCCACCAGAGAAACAAGAATCGAAAGAAGATAAAGAGCCAGCCCTTCAGTCCAATGAGTGCAGAGGAGTCACTCAACAGATAAGGTCAAGCAGTTCAAGCAGATCATCAATACAAAGGGTTGGAGTTCTTGTGCAGAAAGACAATGCTGCAACAAGCGGATGGGGTCTGCAAATCTTGGTACGCCAATCAGGAGAAGAATCAAATCTAATTCTCAATCGAGTATGCAGCCGGTGACGTTGCTGTAAGTCAGCTGGTTTAAATTCCCAATTGGATAGTGGGTGAGTGGTGCCAATTTTACGATCATTTTTTGCTTCGAATTAGATTTGTTGATTGATTAATTGAAGACGTATGTTGAATATCCTGATGCATACAGTAGCTAAGGAAAATCTGGTTAAGGTTCGAGCATGTGTTGGTAGTGGTGGATATTGGAAATGGGTATAGTCTTAAACAATGTTTTGGCATGTTCTGAGGCTTAAGTACAATCTTATTGTTCTGCAGCATAAGATCTGAAAGGAATTAGTTCATGTGATGGTATGTTACACATGAAGGTGTTTTCATTCAGGGGCCTTATTTGAAAGGGCAGTGCTCGTGGTATAATTCAGTTCAGGTTCTTATGCTGTTCCAGAGATTTAAGACACAATCCTAGCAATGTGCATGTTGGCTACTACAAGGAGAGCAAGCTTGGACATTTAAGATTTGGACACGTACCATTTAAAATTGGGATATGTGGCTCATTGAAGTGTAATAAGTGGATGTTTTCTGCGCAAGTTGTCCGAAACCTAGAACACTAGGTTATCTGTCAGCTAGAAGTCGACTTCTTTGAACCCGTAAAATTCTCATGAGAATTGGGGGCAATTTAGATTAATAACCTATGATGATATAGCGGTTTTCTCACAGTTGTAGATGACTTACCCAGCATACCGTGGATTTCTAATGAAAAACAAAAGTGCTGTTCTTCCTTCTGAGCATTTATTTCAATTTTGTTGAAACACAATTCATGCCAATCAAAGACTGTAGACTTGATAAGGCTGAAGGAATTATTGAATGGAAAATTAAGGAAATTTTCAAAATAAAGGCATATTGGCATCAAAAGATTGTGCTAGAGACACCACAACAAAATGGGGTTGTGGAAGAAAACATAGGCACTTGCTTGAAACTGCGCAGAGGCTGTTCTGGATCAAATTAGGGTTTCCGATGGAAATGGGTGAATATTTTACTGTGTCCTGTCATTAATAAACAGAAGGCCCCTCTCAAATGCCTACCACAAAAGTCCTTAGAACAGCTTATGGAAAACCTCTTCATTGAACATCTAAAAGTCTTTGGCTGCCTTGTATATTTCTACTTTAAAAGTCACAGATCCAAATTTGATGCCAGAGCAGTTCCCTGTATTTTC
The DNA here is from genome assembly GCA_008642245.1 of Bassia scoparia. Taxonomy (NCBI): domain Eukaryota; kingdom Viridiplantae; phylum Streptophyta; class Magnoliopsida; order Caryophyllales; family Amaranthaceae; genus Bassia; species Bassia scoparia. The sequence continues at coordinate 26,551 of SNQN01000832.1, read as the reverse complement.
TAGGATAGATCAATTGGACAAAAGGCATATAAGGTTTTAATTTAGCCCAACCAATCATACAATTCCAGGGATGTTTGTTTTCCATGAAAGGGCATTTTGGCCAATTCATTGTTAATTGAATCCGAAAGTCAATTAAATCCAATCTCCTTCCAGTTCAACTCTGTGATTTCAATACCTTAGTATGATGTCCTGATTCCTTGCAAATGCGCTGTCAATTCCTAAAAGTGATACCAATGTGATCAATGCTACCATCAGCAATTTCTGTCCAATACGTCTCCTCAGAATACGACAATGAGTGAGCAGCCTTTTCTGACAAGACACCTTAATTCAGACATGCCACACCAACCATCCATTTCTTCTGCTACTCAACCATATTCCAGTTAAGACACTTCAAGAACCAAATCATCCTACAATCTCAAGGAGTTATTGTGTGCATGCATCACTGGGCAGTCTGTTGTTTACTCTATATGCAAGCAGTGTTAAGAGCAGTAGCTCGAGGATCAGTGAGTATTTCAGAGCATTGATGAGCTATCTAAGTAGGCCTCACAGCAAAGCGGGGGGGTTGAGCCATGGATAAAGAATAAAGGTTTAACAGAAACAATACTTGGGAGGGCTACTGTTCCACCTGCAGGAAAAAGGTCTATAGGTTGTAAATGGTGACAAAGTAAGAGCTCAATCAGATGGAACCTGGAGAGGTTAAAGGCAAATTGGTTCGTCAAGGTACACAGAAATATGAGTTGATTTTATGAAGAAACTTTTCTCCAGTGGTTAAGATGGCCAGAATGGATGCTGATTGGCTGTTGCAGTAGTAAGCATTGACGGCATCACTAGACATAAATAATGCATGTCGTCTGCATGGAGATCTTAAGGAAGAAATTTTAATGAAGATGCCACCGAGGGGTCCATAATCTCATAACCTGCTAGTATCAGATTGAAGAAGAAGCATTAGGTCTCAAAAGCAAGCAGGCGTGGTTTGCTAAGCTAATGCAGAGTTGCTGGTAAGAGGTTAATCATCAAATCCAAAAATGACTATTTCTTTGTTCTAAAAAGGGTGAGCCAAAGGCTGGAAGTGGCTGCTGTGTAATGTGGATGACATAGTCCTTATCTGGGGATGATAAATGAGTTTGGAACTCAAGTCACACTTGGATCAATGTTTAGTTATCAAAGATTGGGGCTGCTGCATTACTTTTGGGTATATGAAGTTTCATATGCTCTCAGGAATCATTTCTTTACTCAAAGAAATCAGCAAAGGAGATGTGGATTTCATCTCCAATTTCTGCATGCAAAGCCTAGCCAAATACAGAACTTTGCCAGTTGAATTCAAGGCTATTGTGATCAGGGTGACTTGTATACTAATCTACTGGATATAAAAGTGGTTGGGCCACTTACTTTCTCACTCATAACAAGGCCTGAAATTGCATTGCAGTGCAAACCCTGAAGTCAGTTTATGCAAGAGCCTAGGCTTGCCGACATGTGAAGGCAGTTGGAGCGATGTACGGTAGATAGTTCCTAGTACTTGGTCAAGGGATGTAATTGGCTAATGAGACTCCAAGCTAAGTCTAAGAAAGGCTTATAAGTGATCTGATTTGGGCAACCTGTCCCAAATCTAGAAGGTCTGTTACTGGATATTAATTCTGCTGGACAATCCTCCTATTTCTTGAAGTCAGAAAAGCAGAGTACACATTTCGTGAGATATCCAGCAAGCTGAGTACAGGGCCATGGCAGCTGCAATCAGCAGAGGTTACTTGGGTGAGATTACTTGAAGAATTGGGTAACAAGATCTCAAACAATCAAGCCGTTCTGTGATTAAGCAATGCTGCGATAACACAGTGCAGGAATCCATATTCCAATGTTGAAAGGACAACACATTGAGCGTGGATTGCCACGTTCAACAGAGAAAAGGTACTTGAAGGGTGATCACTTCCGATTGCCAAGGTCAAAACAAGTTGCAGATGTCGCACAAAAGCTCTCTCTTCTCCTCAACTTCAACATTGATCTCCAGCTAGGCATGACACACTTGTCACCTCTATGCTTGAAGGGGGGTATGGAAGGATCCTCACCGTGGCTCAGATGACAATTTCACTAGATCATGCAGTAGTTTTAATCCGCATATATATGTAAGAATGGGTTGTTACATTGTCAGCAAAACAGTTATTAAGCTACACTTTGTTTTAAGAAGTGGTTAGCAAGTGTTAATTGCTGTTTATGGAAGTTGTTAGCAGGCTTCTGTATTACTTAGCTCTATAAATATGAAGAGCTCATCTTCGTATCACAGATGTATAAACACTCACAAAAATACTTTGTGTAATGCCTTACATCCTATCTAATGAAGATTCTTTTACTTCTTCTTTCTTTACATTCCTCCTCATATTCTACTTACAATTGAAGGTTGCATGCTGACTGTTCGAATGCTAGCTACTGGAGTTGTTCTTGTTTGAAAAGATGATCAAATGGTATCATTGCTTAAACTTCAACACTTCCTTAGTTTCTATTCTTTTTCCAGCTTCCTTTTTTAATCTAAAAAGTTACTGGTAGTTCCCAACTGCTAAAGGCAAAGTCGTCGAAATGTAGTTGCAATTAGGGAAGCCGAATCTATTCCAATAGTCAAAAATACTGATTTCAAGTCCTAGCCTCTAAGCCTTATTTTGCTTTTATTCTGTTTTTTAAGGTCCAGAACGCATGACAGGGCGCTTGCATCATGGTCAATTGGTCTTATCGCGAAACTTTTTGTACTATGGTTCAAACGCAGTTCGAGTCAAGATATAATTTAAAAAAAAAAAAAAATATTTACAAAATCATGATGCTACATTTCTCATTTCTTTTTTCTTCCCTCACAAAATAGTTTTGGGCTACCATTCCCAATCAAGGAATATCTCGGTAGGTGTGCAAAATAAATTATACTGCACAGTTAGCAGACATGAAGGAACAGGAAAACAGTAACAAGAAAATGTCAGGTAAAACGTGTGGTCAGCCAATGCAGCAATTATGATCGCTCCTACTAAGTCCATTCTACATCGTTGATCATGATTCAGTCATATCATTCTCACTCGCCTACTGTTTTTTGAAAGTAAGCATGGACACACAGCAATCACTGCGTTGCCGTTTAAACAACAAAATGGAGATTCAGGGGAGGTAAGAAGAGGAAGTGGGTTAGAGAATGAGTGAATCAAAACATTTCTAATGATATATTAGACCACCATGTTTTCTACAACCTATTGTTGCTCCGTTCATCTCAAAGTCACAACTGGTAATGTTCTTTTAATCTTTTCGACTCGATCTGACTAATTTATTAAAATTATAATCGATCCCGGGATCTCTTGGTATGCGAAGGGGTCTCTCATTCCTATGTTCAGTAATAGTAAACTAGTGTTTTAAACTCATAAATTCATGCATGCATGTAACAGAGAATTCCAGAAGAAATATGTGAAGATGCATTAGTGAAGAGCAATTGCAAGAGGAATGGTGAAACTTTAGAGTTGTGATGGGTTAGAGTTTGGAAAGTAGAGGGTAAAGATGAAAGGTGGCAAAGTGTGCTTACCAAAGGTTGGGCTAAGATGTGAATTAATTAATCGTAATGAAATATGTATTTTGGTGTTGTTGTATTACAGGGTGATTCTGAGTTCATGTTACCATCTTGATACAACCGTTTTCGAAATCGACTATGAGTGATCAAGCACCCCATAATGTGTCAAACTGGATGCTGGGATCATTGAGATTTCTTCAAAATGCTGAAGAGAAGATGAAGGATGAAGAGAAGACATGACGATGAGAGGATTCATTTCACCAGGTATTACATTCAGACAGTCTTAGTATACACATTATACAAAACCAGCATTTGATGCACATTTATTTTACACTAACCACAAGTTAATGGTAGAGGTTATTGTATAACTGTAAGGTGACTAATAAAACCAAGACTTAGTTTTTTGGGGAAATAAAGAGTTATAGAGGAGAAAGAATGATTAGTGTAAATGACTAAAATAAAGGGTTAATTGTGTCAAAACTTAAAATAGTAGATTAGTAAGTTAAGTTCAATTTAGTTCAGTCAATTAACAGCTCCAGTTTAATCAAAGCAACAGGGCCTTAAATGACCTCAACTCCTTTAATAACTACTTACAACATCATAATAAATGAACCCGGAAAACTATATCAAGGTGCCTGATATCAGATTTAAAATCATACTCCTTTCCATTTTTAAGATGTTCGATATCATTTTTGCACGGTATTAGAGATAATTGAGTTAATAATATAATTGAGTAAGTAATGTTAAAAAGTTGAAGTAAATTAGTACGAAGAGTAAAGTGTGAATGCAATTTGAAAAAAAAACTATTTTTGATTGAATAGATGGAGGAAAGAATGAAGTTAACTTAGAAATGAGTAATTCTTAATGTTAGGAGAAATTGGTAAGAAAGTAAAAAAGTTTTTAAAAAAAATTGATTTAGAACAACTGAATTAAAAGCAGATCCGTAAAAGAAAAGGTGAAAAGATAAAAAAACGGAGAAAGATATTTTATTTGTAGCTCTTATACTTCATATGTTGTCCCTCTCGTTGTGGTACTAGGATTACTATTTTCTATAATTCACTGATATAATGTAATTTAGTTAATGCTTTATGGTAACATTTGTAAAATAAATACGTAGGTGGGGTAATGACTTGTTAATAAGGTTGAAAATATGATGTCTTGGTTTCGGTTGACGTTCATATTGCATGCAAAGAAAATTGATTAACGGTTCATTTTTGGCCCTTAATTTGTTGCCTCAATGATATGACAGCAAAAATTGTTGGGTGGACGTCATTAGGCCTTTAGAGGGTCAGTTCAAAGTGGAGATTTGCAAAAAGGATTTATAATCTTGTTAATAACACGAATGTTTATTTTTATTTTTTTTTAAAAAACACATCCTGATTTCAAAATTTAACTCGAATAACTCATGTTGTTTATAAATTTTTTAAAAATAATTATCTTTAATCGTAATGCTTATGTCAAATGAATCTTTAATTGCGAAAAGAAGAAGATGATGTTGTTTGACATGAAAAGAGAATAAGATTTACACAACGCCTTAATGATCCAATCTCAAAAATCTCAGTTTCAAAGAGTCATGCCATTATGGAAATGGTGTTCTTCAACTCAAAAATCGGCCGCCACAATTTGGTAAGAGAAGCAATGCCAAGCTTAAATTTTAACAACAGTTAATTATACTTTCTTTTTTGTTCGCATCCATTATTGTCTGAATATATTACTTCTTCTAGCTCCAAATACCTATATTTGTATTTTCAAAGTGATGTATACTCGTTAAGTAAATAAAGACGGAGATTGTATACAAATTGATTGTTTGATATATATATTTAATTATAAATTACTATATATCCCTATTTCGTCATTCGTAATTTTAGAAACGATTGACATAAAGTATAAGGAAAATGTGTAATCGTTTAGAATATTAAGGGAAATATAGTTTGTCCTTATATTTCAGTTCCCTCTAATAACTTTGGTATTATTTTAGTGTATCCAATCGAGTACGCAAGAAAGTCACTTTAAAGGGTATATGCATTTATAGCTAGAGAGCTAACGCTTGAAGAGTTCAAATGGAAGCTATTAGTACAAGTTGTATTTGATTCAATTAAGCAAAAATTATTGGATGCAGAATTTATGCGGATCATATATTGAACAGCGGAGTGTTTGTGTTTCGAACTCGTCGACTCTCGAAGCACAATCAAGGTGTATCATTTCCCGGCTACCTTTCGAAAATTTGTAATCGGGAACAACTAACGGTTAAGTAACTAGCAAAGAATGACCAGCAAAATTTTTAAATCTTTCTAATACTATTTAGAATAGATATGTAGACTTTTTTCTATTTATATGTCGATGGTAATAAAAATGTATTTTCACGATCAAAATAATTAAGAATTTTTTTATTTGTACATAAACATATGTAAATATATTCGCGCGGATTGCTTTTTCTAACAATGTATGTTGATTACCCATATAATAAATTTACTGCAGAATAGCTTGCCAATGGACTAGGTCATACGCTTGATTTGTGGATAATGAATAAGTTATTGGTGTTTTAGTTGAATTTGTCCCTGCCCCAATGGTAGCGCCACGTGGCACCGACAGGTCCACCTTAACTCCCATAAGAAGGGGAACAGATGGGGCCCACGTACATAGAAGTAAGTCCTCAAGGGTGTACAGACATAAGTCTGACATGTGCCAGACTCTGTCCCACATTGCTAATTCAAATGCTTGTCCACAATTGGAAATAGCATCAACAGTCAACCGTCTACCAAACCCTATAACAAGGGGAGTTGTGAGTCCAACTCCAGGTATCTACATCTGAACCCCCGAGTCAGTCAGCACTATAACTAGCTTACTCACCTCCGTAGTCTCTTTGCTTGATTAAGCATTCGGAGGGGCCTTTTCCCTGAAATCCCCCGGGGTAGTCACCTTGTGTGTTTGGGCAGGTTGGCCGGAAGAGACGCAAGTGTCCATTCTAGGAATCAACCTACGGAAGCACGTGCGTTGCCAGCTGTCATCCCAGTCTTATTTACTACCTACTTTTTCTACTGATTCTTAAAAGTTCTTTGACACAGGAACGATTGCGCTGTCGTGGATCGACAAGCAATAGCCATGGTCGTACGCGTACGTTGTGCTATCGTGATGTCAATCCTGTCAATTCAACCGGCACGGGGAGGGGCATACACCTCCGAGCGACACTTGCCACTTCCCCGCCGCGCGTTGATCGGCCAACGCGCAGGGGGAGAGAGGACCAATCGGCCCCACTACCATTCTGCTTTCCTCTCAGCCAACTTGTACCCGGTCACTGAAGGCAGGAAACTTGATGCCCTGTTCAGAGGTGACTCTCTCTCACAAGTCAGTGGCTGCAATCGTGTGTCAAGAAGATGAATCGTATGCTCAGCCCACGCGCAGTCAATCCAACGCTGCAGCTCCGTGGCACATCCTCAGCATCGTGCCAGGCCTGCCTCTTACCCTCCAGCCACGTCCAGGACCTTTCATGGTTTCGATTCTTCCCTCGCTATGGGGAAATACGTTCTCAAGCTGCAAATCGCCCCTAGCGAGTGTCCTACCTGCTCCGACCAGAAGGTGTAGATAGATGTTCCCGCCAGGTAGTCGTTTCGAACAGGCCTCTCTGGACGCTCAAGTACGATCATTGAACGAACGGCGTCGGGTATAATCTGATGCCCGATACTCATAATCAACAATTCGCCTGATGCCAAGGCGAGCCGCTGCGCTCACCCAAGGGCCCTCCCTCACGAGGAGACTCGGGCCGACCCCTCGCTCGATCCTAGGCCCGGTCCTGCATCTGAGGCCACTTATCGGTCACTCCTCCATCAATTAGCAGGCACGCCCAGCGCAAAGTTCCCGATTCAGTCAGTCATGCAGCGGAAGTGCACCAGATCTCGGCAAGCCAAATGCAGACCCTCACTTCATCGAACCCTCATTCAGCAGGGAGATCATGGACACTTGAGGATCGAAGAAGGTGAATGGTACCGCACTCACGAGAACCTTTCGTACGGACGATCCGATCCCTGAAGATCAAAGGCCGCCACAAGACTCAGATGGCAGCCACAGACGGGATTGAGGCTCATGGTGTCGTTTCTTCACCACAACTAAAAGGATGGCTCTCACGTGGTTTAGTGAATTGCCATCTGAAATGCATACAATTTTACTGTCTAGAGGATTTGTTCAAACAGACAATTTAATTGCTGGAAACGAATAAGAAAACATTTGCATTTGGATGAGTTGAACAAGGCAAACTGAAGGCCTGTCTAGTTACATCAAGCGATTCAATGCCGAATCTCTTGATATTCGAATCTAAAACAGACAAATGTAGCTTTTTACTGCCTCAAATGTAAAGCTTAGACCTAGCAGGTTTAAGCAAACCCTTATCATCGCAGGGAAATCCTAAAGTAATTTCCTGCTGCTTTGGAAATTGCTCAAAAGTACATTCAGGCCTAGAAATCAATAATATGTATGATGGTCATCCTAACGAGGCAAGAGAAAGACAATGATCGTCAGAAGACAAGGAGGAGACCTCGACTGATAGATAGGTAGATGCCCAGTTCAACACCAACAGCGGGACAATCTTCCTTGACATCCAGCCTTCTGACCTCTTGCCCAAACCAAACCTGAACCCTCAATCAGTCAAAAAAGAAAGGAGCACCTCATAGAAAGAAAACCTAGCGGCAGCTGTTATCTAGTAACACCCCCGCGAGTACACCTAAAGTTCAGCCCTGGTCAGCTTTGTTCTTTTTATTCAAATACTGTAAGCAACAAACATCACTGGAGGTCCTCAACCGGTATCTCGAGTAGCCGCATCTTGTAGATGCTATGACAATGTAATCGTTGAACCAATGGCAGTAATAAAGCAGAGTTTAAGCTTGATCCAGTTATTGATGTTTTCGCAACACCGAGCAATGATAGGTTGACCTTCGGGGCAAACGCAACCTGAATCTAACAGCGACCAGGGCTCAAGGCAAAAGTTCAACATATCCAATTGAGGAGTACCACTTAACTCGACTTGGCAATCGAGAAGATAAAAGCAAGGCTTCAACCTCGCAAAAGAAAAGATGCTCTTTTACACCAAGTATCGGTCCAGACAGGGACGTAAGGATCAATTCAAACAGAGGCTGTAGCCCCTCGGTTGAAGAGAAAACCGTCCATCATAAGGTCACACCCTCAGCTATCATGGAAAATAAGTAGGGACGACAATAACAGTGACCAAGCGGTCGGCAATGACTCCTTACCAGGAGGTCGGGAATCGTACACAATACGGAAGGTCAGCAATCTCCCCACCGGATCGGACAACCTTTGCCAATTCGTCGAGAATCCGTGGGGCTTATTTGACCTCAGGTTGAGGCCCATACCCCTTCAAGCGGTGGTCTCTATCATACCGAGTGATGGCCATCTCATATTCCGATGGGAAGAGACTTGTGCGTTAACAAGATGTGTAGCCCTCACCTAAGAGTGACAACTTCATTTCAGATGTACCTCTCGACAAGAACCCATTTTCGGGGTCAGTGCATGAAAGATACTCGCTCAATCTTTTTGATCATAAGCGCCCCCCACTAAGATGTAGAAGTTTACAAAGTATTAGCATGAAGAGCAGAAATGATCGGCTAAAGGCATGTCATATTGAATATTATAAGTTAATTATATAGTTGAAGATTGTTCGATGCTCATCAAAAGTCAAAGTTGTTATCGCTCGGAATTCTTCTACTCGTCACTACAGTTAAAGCATTAATGGGTATGAAACTCATTGAGGCCACCTGCTATTTTATGATGAGTGATGTCAAGCTCTCAGTGTTGGCACTTTACATGCAAGACTTTAACAGTGCAAACACGATGCAATAGACCTCGATGGAACACAAAACCAGGAAATTTAAACAGCCACTTATGTTAGGAAATAAAGAAAGTCGGGCTTGCACCTGGGAATGAAGCCAACAACATCTGACAAAATAAAGGTCGATAATTGTAAAGTTCAAGGATAAAAAAAAAAAAAATAAAAAAAAAAAAACCATATCTACAAGCAGTATCCGATGATGAGATGGACATCTACCAACACTCGCAAAACACAGAGTTTTCACACTCGGGAAATTCCGATTGGATATGCACACAAAGGTCGGGAAACCACAAATTCGATTGGTAAAATTCAACTTGGTCACAAATTGACGACATGCATCCTTGGATTCCATCCTCGGTAAAGAGACACATCACTCGAAAAAGTGAAAGTCGATAGCTGAGTTTACACTACACCCCTGAGATCACCAGTCAGAGTATTGATGATCAAGTCCCATACAGGAACATCAACCGAAGGGCTTGTCCCACTCGACAGATTATTTAGCTTGGCTCTTCACCGAAGGACATCACTCGACTCTCAAAGCTCGGCAGATTCTTAACAAATAGGCTGCACTCGATCGATGAAATTGGAAGTATAAATGCGGAACACCTTCAGATAATATCGAGTGTGGTGGAATTTGGCTGAGTCTGTACTGAAGACCCGAAGAAGAAAGTGATAAGGTAGAAGCTAGAAGTCGTACTATTCGAGTAGTGCCTAAAACCTATCAACTGAAGTAATGTCAAAACTGGTCGGCGTAAGTGTGAATGGTCAACTGTAGAGCTTTTCCTATGATGGAGTATATTAGTATGACAAAATAATCACAATTAATTGCTACCTTACTTTCGGTTGGAAAAGCAAGGAATGTTTGATAACCACTAACATCTTTAGTGGAAGTCAAAGTAATACATGCATCGAGGCTCATATAGTAGAGTGATAGATGACGATATAAGGGAAGCACTGACAGTGGATACACACTCAACCGAGTCAAAACCCAAGCAAATAGCAAAGAGAAAGTAAAATTAATACATGGAACTTACTATCGAAGCATCGCATGAATGGATGCTTATAAAAGTCAGAGGCATGCAGTTCTCGATTAAAAGGTAGATAAAAAGCAACCGACAATGTAGCTCAGCTCCCAGTTAGTAAAGGCTACTGTAGAAATTAACCGATGAAAAGAAAAATGTGAGAGCTACTTGTACAAAGGAATAATAAGAAAAATACCGAGTACCGTACATCCGAAAAAAAAATTAAAAAAATTCAAGCAAACAAGTGATATGGAATCACTCGGATAATTAAGTGGGGGTCGATGAAATGGCTCTCCCGACAAAATAGATCAAATCAATACAGAGTGGGCTAATTTGACACGAAGTTTCGAAATTCGCAATCCCTCGCTCCGACCATAGAAGGTGTACATCTTTCTTGTTACATGACCTTACCGGACTTAGATCAAGCAAATTATATATGAGATCAGCATTTTTCATCCTAAGGGTTATCCTCACGTACCACGAGACTCATTAGTCTACGTGGGTGATTGATCACCCTCCGAGTGGAGGTCATGTCCCCTAGCCGAGAGCGTTGCACCCGGGAATGCTTGGGCTCGTAGCCCTAGCTAGTGGTGGTCATTCTCTCTTTCCCGGGGAGAACACTTGAAACATTTTTTACGGTCATTCCCCAGCCGGTGATGATCCAGCCCTCCAGTGGGGGCAGGTCCCCACGAGGGCACACCCGGTGAATTTGGGGCCTCCGTGCCCCTATCCAAGTGGGGTCATACCCCTCCCCCGAGGGAGAACACTTGACAGTTTCTACGTGGTCATCCCCTAGCCGGGTGGATGATCACCTTCCAGATGTGGAGGTCATGTCCCCCAGCCGAGGACATGCACTCGGGGATGATTGAGGCTCAGCATCTGCCGAGTAGTGGTCATTCCTCCCCGAGGGAAACACTTGATCACTCTCACAGTCCTCCCCTGTTCCCGAGGGTGACCTGAACATTTTTCCATGGTCTTCCCTCTTCCGAGGGTGAAGCACTGGGCCATGTCTACATGTTAACCCTAGCTGGGTGATGCATACTCTCCTTTTTCCGAGGTTGGCACCCTCCGGATCAAGGATCAGCTCCCTTTCCCCGAGGCTGGCACCCTCGGAATCAAAGGACCTGCTTTAAACTTTCCCGAGGCTGGCACCCTCGGGAATCAACAGACCTACCTCTTTTCCGAGGCTGGCACCCCGGAATCAAAGGATCACTTCAATTTCCCGAAGGCGGCACCCTCGTGAAACAAAGGATCCTGCTTAACTTTTCCCGAAGGCTGGCACCCTCGACGAATCAAAGGACCTACCTACCTTTTCCCAGCTAACACCCTCGGGAATCAAAGAGACCGTCTTAAAACAATGGTAAGGGTCACCTGTCCTCCTCAAGGTCCAACACTTGGTCAAGCATGGGGCATTTATAGCCCTGACGCGATCGCAACACCTCGAGACTCAGACTACGGTCAAACTTGGGGCTCATTAGCCCCTAACGAGCCTATCTTCCTCCATGACTCTGCATGCAGCCCCTACCGAGGGGCTACACTTAAGCTAAAGAACTAATTGCAGCCTAGGTGTACCTCCCCCATCGGGGGCACGTTCGGCACGATCGTTGGTCTGTGATCGAAAAGCACCTGACAGGACTTCCTTGATTAAATCCCTGACCGGTACCCTCAAGCCTAATAGGCTCGAGAGGTGAACAACGCGGACCGAGAAGATCCGAGCCTGATTCGCGCTTGACACCTAACCTCCCTCGGAACCGGTTAAGATAAAGCGTGGGGCTAATTGTCCCTGCCCAAGGCTAGGCGCCTACGTGGCAGCCGACAGTCCCACCTTAACCCAAAGAAGGGGGACATGGGGCCCACGACTATATAGAAATAAGGTCCCGGGTACGAGACATAAGTCTGCATGTGCAGACCTTCTGTCCCACATTGCTTAAATGTCAAAAGCTTGTCCCACATGGGAAAAGCATCAACAGTCACCCTCAACAAACCCTATAAAAGGGGAGTTGGTGAGTCCCAGCAGGTATCAATTCTGAACCACCGAGTCTAGTCTAGCACTTAAATAACTAGCTTAACTCGACCTATGACGTTGGGTCTCTTTGCTGACTTAAGCATCGGACGGTGCTTCCCGGAAATTCCCCCGGGTAGCATACCTTTGTGTGTTTGCAGTTGGCCGCAAGAGACCCAAGTTCCCATTCTTCAGACAAGACGTGAAGCACGTGCCGTGCCAGCTGTCAACGCCCAGTCTTATTACTCACCCGCCTACTTTATACTGTATCTTAATAGTTCCTGAACAGGAACAGAATTGTTTGCAGAACTGTGTTTTGTGAGGGCGATGTTAATGTCCCTAATTACTATGTGTGGGCAGTGAGTTGTGGTTTAGTTAAGAGTCCACTATGTTTTTGGCTGAAGAATAGAGCCATAGTTTGTAGTTGTGTGTAATAAGTTGTTATATACTTGTAGTAGTCAATACCAAGCCAAGAGTAGAAGAGAGAGAAAATCCATTGTTCTCCTAGGGGTTGAGAAAACAAAAGAGGGATAAGAACCCCTAAAGTTCTTAGGAACTTTATTGGTCGATTTTCCCACATGACATTTAATGATTTTGTTACCTTCTTTTTGTATGGTTCACTAATAGAATTAATGACAACCATTGGTTTTTTTAATTGCGTTTGATTTACGAGAAATCTACCTAGAGTTCCAAGAACTCAGTGATGCGTTGAGAGTTTACAAATACGAAAAAAGTGTGATATAAGCATTAAGGGTTTTTGTAATGTGTATGGAAGTTAACATACAATAGAAGTGATTGTGTGGGAGGTACAAAATCCATTTAAATGGCTTGTGTTGTGTTTGTTGTTCTTTGATTGTTGTATTGGCTTTTTTTGTTCGATTTCCTAACAATCAGTTAAATTGTTCCGCAAATCCTTATTTTTTTTTTAAAATAAAGAATATTTGTGTTATTGTGCCCTGGAACACTCATTAAAAAAATCGAAAATCTATTTGTGATACGCGATCAGTTTTTCACCAAAGAGACAACCAAACAAATAACAAAGAACCTTTTTTTGTTCGCTTGTATCAGTATCCTCAACACTTACCGCCCATATAGTATCTATGCAACTTTGATGAATTTGGATCAGAGAGTTAAATAACTCTACAAAGTCCACCCTTTGACAAATAGATATGAAAAGCAATAACGTTTACCGGATTACATCCCACCCAGAAAGTCCCAAATTGTGGCTATGAAGCAATTTATGATCAAAAAGATCTGCTTTCAACAACCTTTTTTATTTCCTTTAGCTTCCAAAATCAGATTGATCTGATGAATATATAGCACACAGTCATAGGCAAGCTACTTGTACCGTAGTTAAAGAAAATTGATTGCATGCATGTTTAACTATGTTGTAAAGATTTTCTTTTATTCAGAAATAGTGGAGATTTTTCATGGTTCTGTCCAGAGACAGAGATCAATCTGAAAAGTTGAATCCAAAACAACATGTATAACTAAAATGAGACCAGTTCTACAAAATTATGGAGCTCCTTCAACCTCAAAGAACAAACTATAAAGTTCATTCATTTCTAGTTCCCTTTATCTTATGATTATACAGTATCTGTGCACTGCGAGGTGTGTGCATAAGTACATATTTTATAACAAGAGTAATGCATTTAATTTAATATATACTCATCATCAGATTACTATTTAAAATAAATACGGAGTTACATAAACGATGACAAGACATTAAATCCTTAGTAATCTAAGATAAAGAACTTATGCACAAGAGGAAATCTCATTTCAATTTCTAAATATATCCTGCCCTAGTAGTTCATTATTAAGGGAAAAAAGATGATATAAACATAATATAGTAAAAAGCGATTGTTTGAGTGTTTGGGATGGAGAGAATTGTGGTTTATATAGTGATTGTACAAATTATTAATTTAACGATTTATACAATAATTTAACATATTATTACATTAATGTATAGATTGATCACACTATAAATGCCATCATTATAATAAGTATACTAGTTTCATTGTACTATACTAACTATAAGATTGATAATGTTTTAATTTATTTTTTTCTAAAGTTAATGTAAGTGGACATTGATTTTTTTCAGTTATAACGAATTAGATTTGTAACTTAATGCACATAATTTTAATGATTGAAATGTTAATATCGTAATTTCCTTTGTTAATAATTCTCAAATTTCTTCACAGCATTGTCAGAACCTGTGTCCACACACAGCTTACTTTGTGATCAATGGTGCCTAGTCATTGGTTTTCGAGCTCAGAGGGTTACGCCAGGCGAGACCCTATCTTCTCCATTGCTTTTGTGCTCTGCATGGAGTATGCTAATAAACTTCAATTACATGAAACAAAGAAGGCATTCAAATTTCATCCCAGATGTCGAGGGCCCTATAGCTTAATAGCCGTGTTGCTGATGACTTGATGAATTTCTGCAAAGGTGAGCTGGTTAGTTGTCAGCTGTCTTAAAGGGCTTAAATGTTGAGATATCTTCTGGTCTAGTCTATAGACCTAATACGAGATCTACAGTTCACAAATGACGATGGCAGATATCATGGCTTGTGTTCGCATTCAGGTTTTAAGAGAGGCCTTGGCCTTTTTCGATATCTAGGAGCACCAATAAATCCAAAAGGCTCTCTGTTGCAGATTGTAACCAATGGTGGAGAAAATGACTTGTAGAATCAAAACTTGCAATCTAGGAACCTCTCTGTGCAGGAACGCCACAATTAGGGAATTCTTGTCCTCATGAGCATCTGTACATATGGCGAGGCTTCAGAAGTGATTCTACCCCTAAAGCAGCTGATTGAGAAAATTAATGGTTTTGCAGATCTTCTTTATGGCAAGCAACTCAATGGGGGCATATGGAAGGTTATGTCAGTTGGAACATAATTATTCTGCAAGGCCAAGAAATTTGGGGGACTGGAGTAGAGAACTTGACATCTGGAATATGGTAGCTGTTGGAAAAAGCTGTTTTGGCACATGCTACTAAAAAGGATAATCTTTGGGTCAGAGGGTAACTCAATTGATTATCAAAGATGCACGCTGGTGGGACTATCAAACCCACTCTAATCTAGTGGTATTGAAAAAACATCTCCACACTAAGTCCAGACTCCTTACTTTTTGACACAAGTTTGTGGTCCTGGACTAAGGGAGACCTTTTTGCATTAGCAATTGTTTACAAAATCTAATACAGGGCTCTAGGTACATTGGGACAGATTGTTTGGACCAGGATCACAATCCAAAGCATAGATTCATCTATGGCTGGCGCTTGGAGCGTTTGCAAACAAAAGATAGACGCACAAATAGAATAGTGTTGATGCTTGTTGTTGTTTTGTGCTCTACGTTGAATCTCAACTCTCATTCTGCTCTTCTCCTGTTTATCAGTTTCAACTATGGATCAGATTATGGGTGGTAGGTTTTGTTTTCAATGGACAGTGTTTCCCATGGTTCTGACATGGGAATCAGAAGGCTGAAAGGTGTCCGGAGACAGGTTTTAGCATGCTATGGCGCTGTGATCTAGTGTATTGGCAGGCTAGGATACAAGCTATCTAGGGATCGTTGCTTGCCTAGTTTATTCGTTTGTCTAAGTGTAAAAGAAATTATTCGAGTAGGCTGGTATTTAATCATCAAAAATCAAAGCTCCAAGTGATAGGACCTGGTTACCTCTTTGAATGTAACCTCTAGTGCTCAGCTTTTCCTTTTGCTACTGGTGCCTCTCGAAGGCGATGAGTAGACGGTTAACGCTCAGGTGTATTGTTGGTTGCTTTTCATATAGTTTTGCTTATTTACCAAAAAAAATTTGCTCAAATTTGCAAGCTTTTATTCTTGATTTAGGTTGTGGTAGGAATGTTGTGAATTGTTTTCCCTTCTTTCTATCAGTTGTGTGATGCAAATTAAAATATTAGTTTATAAATATTGATATTATCCCTTTTTTAATGCCTTGTTAAATGCATCATTAGTTTATAAATGATTTTATCAATTATATCTTTTTTAATTTAAGGTAGCAATTTCTTTTTATTAAGTAAAACTGAATGATTTTTTTTAATATGCATGATTTATTTTGAATATGAGTGATTGGATATTGATTTGTAAGTTTACATAATTGTTTTGTTGGTAATAATTTAGTCGAAGGTAAAAATGAATTTTCCAAGGGGACACCATTGCTCCTCCTCCCATTAATGTATAACTAGTTTTTTAGTCACGCTATGCGTGCAAAGCGTGCGAGAATATTTTTAAATCTGAACATCTAGAATTTAAGTGTATATTTCGGCATTATTTAATTATGCAGTACTTTAAATTTTTATTTTTCTCTTTTCTTTTCCTCATTGAAAATATCAAATATGATATGAAAAATCAAACTTTTATAAAGTTGCTAAAATTCGAGTTCTCATTAAAATATGATTTTCGTTTATCATGCATGATAATAATTTTTTGTTCTCTTTATGCTTATGGCAATTAAAATTAGGCGGTCAAAATTGAGTTGATGGATTAAGAATTAATGTCCTTTAGTTTGGGCAAATTGATGCATATATTTTTGGTTTCTTCTTTGTGGCAATTAATGCAAATTAATAACTCCGTGAATCTTTTTATCTTGAAGATAGCCATATTATTAATTGATGATTTGCCTATATATGTAAAATTGTTTCTTTAAGAAGAGTAGAATTGTTAATTTGTGAAGGAGGAGACACATTTCTAATAAAGAGTAATGAATGTGTGTGCATTAATTGTGCAAAATAAATTACTATTTTCAAAAAAGTATTATTTTGTAATAATTACCTCTACTAATACAAATTAAAATAATGTGTTATAAGATAACACATGATAAATTACTACTTGACGCTTAATTTCATAAGAAAATAAAAATTCGAAGTTTTGTAAAGAAATCATGTTATTCATCTTTTTTAAAGTGATGTTTATGGTATTGATTTACAACCGTGTTCATTAATAAATTTACCATTGCCATAGTCAATGCATTTTTTTAATTGGTCACAACTATTACGAAGTTAGTCAAAACATCTATTAAGGGTAAAATAGATATTTATGTGTATTCCAAAGAAGATAAAATTATCCTTAACGATATTTAATGCATATGCCATATTAACTTGTTCTTTTAATATGACAATTTTGTAAAAATGGAAGGGTTGAATTTTTTCTTGTGATTTTTTTTAATCATGAATTCATGAAGGTATTTTGGGTTTAGAAGGGGGACACCATCTCCTCCCCCCTCACTTATAAATAAATAATATAAATAATAATACATAAAAAATAATAATAATAATATATAATAATAATCACTAATTATAGATTATTATATTATATTATTATTATTATTATTATTATTACATATATTATTTATTATATTATTATTATTTTGGTTGTTGTTTAGAAAGCCATGAAATCAGGAGAGAAAACATTTAACCAAGCGCGTTATAATTTCGAAGTTGTTGTGAACTCATAAACTTAGTGTTAATATGACGCGTGGTATAGAGGAATTCCAAAGAAAAGTGAAGAGGTAATTATGAGAGCAATTATCAAAAGATTATGTAATAACTAAGAGTTGGTGATGGCAGAGTTTGAAAGTTGTGGCGTTAAAGATGAAAGCTGGAACGTGTGGTTTACAAAAGGTTGGGATTAGATGTATCAATACGTCTGAAATATGGAGTTTCATGCTGTTTAAGTATGATGAAGGAGAACCCTGAGTCCTGTTAGCATCTTTGAATACACGATTTCGAAATCCGAGTATGACAAGTCTTCTAATTGAGGATAAAGCTGATGATGAGGATGAGGTCGTAGTGATTCGTCCAAATAATGGGAAACTGAGATGACGCCTAACTGACATAGCCGTGGTTCTACATATGCAAACGTTGTTAGTAGTTGTTAGTTATTATGTTGTTATTTGTAAGGTAGTAAATTAGAGGATACTTGTTGTAAAGTCAGTTTGTAAGCAGTGTAGCTAGCTGTAAATCAATTCTTTAGCTCAATTAAGGGTAACTAGCTACTGTAATACTATTCAGAAATCCTACAACTTCCCTATCTTCTTCTCCCTCTTTCTTCCTTCTTTTCACTTCTATCCCTTCTTCTTAAATTCTCTTCCATATCCTAACAATTAAACATTAATCCTCATATCATTTGGTATCAAGAGCCAAACGATCCCAAAACCACTTGCTCTTCGTGTTTCACAAATTTTGTGATACAAATATTTTATAGAAAGCATCACACCGTTACATTCGACTACAACTCAACAAACACACATCGGCACCTATATACTTGTAGCAAAAGACATAAATGGATGAACAAGCAAGTGTTTAGAAAAGAAGATAGACAGCACAAGCTCAAGACCATGCAACAGTTAGTTCTCAAGATGCAGCTCCTAACAGTGATCATTCACCAAAGAATGGAATTGGAAACGGAGGTAACCTCAAAGGTATGACCCAAAACTTGAATTTCCAATTTATGGTAATCAACCAAGGAATTGGATAAGAAGTGTGTGAGATACTTGAATATGTAAAATTCCCTGCAGAAAATCGAGTGAATCTTGCATCATTGCACATGATAGATAAGGCTGAATTTGGTTTGAGCATTTGGCTGTCAAAAATATGTTTCTTGATGATGTTAATCATTGATTCTTACACTAGGTTCAGAGATGCTAGTACAGAATATAGTGAAAACTCAATAAATTGCAACCAACACAGGACTTGAGAGGATTTATTTGATGAGTTTGAAGATAAAGGTCTGCTTATGCTGCACTATAGTTGCAAGTATGCGGCATATGGGTATTTTTACAAAGAAGCATATGGGTATGTGTACCTGAAGAAATTGTTTGTGGGTTGAACCAACTTAAGCATTTTGAAAGCTTAAGCCTGAACAGTGTCACAACTATCAATTATGCTCGTTCACAAGAAGAGAACATCACAACCTTCCTCAACTCACCACACCAAATATCATTAACCCACTAGAACCTAATAACCCTTACTAGGCTATTCCCTAGCCTCTTTCATCAAAGAAACTACCCTACTACATAACTCCATTTCCTACCTTCTCTTTCACCCAACCCTGCTCCAAGTATCTAGTTTGAAGGCCCAAATTCTAAGGTAATGCCAGCAGCATGTAGATGCAGCTAACTAGCACAAGGGGTTGTGTTACTATTGTGACAAACGTTTTGAGAAGGGTCATAATTGCAGATTTAAAGAACCCCAACTCTTCACTGTTGAGATACTTCCTGAGTCTGATATTGAGCGTCATGATTTAGTTCCAGGAGATTTGGAAACTCGAGAAGTGTCTGAGGATGGACCACAAATTTCAGTAAATGCTTTAACTAGAAGTCAGTCATATAATACTATGAGGGTGATGGGTAYTGTAAACAAAACAACACTTCATATATCTTGGTGGATTCTGGTAGTACTCATAATTTCTTGGATTCATCAATGGCTAGAAGAATGGGGTGTCACTTGGATAATATTGAGACAAAATCAGTAGCTGTGGCTAATGGCAATCATCTCTCATGTYAGTATGTGTGTAAGGCTTTTGTATGGGATATCCAAGGACATGAATTTTGTTCTGATATGTTGATTATTTCTCTGGCCAATTGTGATATTGTTTTAGGAGTTCAATGGCTCCGGACATTTGGGGCTATTTGTTGGAATTTCAATAACCTTACCATGGAGTTTACCTATGTTAATCAGAGAATGTTCCTTAAGGGCTTACCTACGAGCAAGTTGCATCCCATGCCTGCAGAACCAACATCAAAACTCTTTACATTAGCCACACAGTATTGTTTGTTTCAATTAGTATCAGTCTCCATTGCTCTCCAAACTACATTAAATACTCAGACTCCTATGTGTTCTCCATTGCAGGAACTGAAAACAAAATTTTCACCAGTTTTCTCTAAGCCAACAGATTTACCACCTTCTAGGGGTGTTTTTGATCACAAAATACCACTGTATGATGGTGAGAACCCAATGAATATTAGACCTTATAGATATCCACTTAAACACGGGGATATCATAGAACAACTCATTTAAGATATATTGGATAAGGGAATTATTTAACATAGTTCCAGTCCTTTTGCCTCTCATGTGGTCTTAGTTGGGAAAAAGATGGCACATGGAGGTTATGTGTTGACTATAGAGCACTCAACAGGAAGACTATCAAGAATAAATTTCCAATTCCTATGATTGATGAATTGATAGATGAATTGGYTGGAGCAACTGTATTCTYCAAATTGGATCTTAGAGCAAGATATYATCAATTGAGAATGAATGAATCTGATGTGCATAAGACTGCATTTAAGACACACACAGGACATTTTGAACTCTTRGTGATGCCATTTGGATTGATAAATGCACCAGCTTCTTTCCAGTGTTAGATGAATCAGGTTTTCAAACCCTTACTCAGAAAATGTGTTCTTGTGTTTTTTGATGATATTTTGGTTTATAACTCAGATCATGAGGAACATTGGAAGCATTTAGAGGTTGTCTTTACACTCATGCAACAGAATGATATGAACATAAAAGAAAGTAAATGTATCAATCTTTGCCTCAGATAAGGTGGAATATCTACAGCATTACATTTCAGGAATGGGAGTTCAAACGTATCCTCAAAATATTTCAGCTATAGCAACATGGCCTGCTCCTAAGGATGTGAAACACTTAAGAAGTTTCCTAGGATTAGCAAGGTATTATAGGATGTTTGTTTAGGGATACTCAATCATTTCCAAACCCTTAACAGACTTACTCAAGAAAGGAGCATTTCAATGGAATTCGATGGCTCAGGCTGCTTTTGATCAGTTGAAATATGCTATGACTTCAGCTCATGTTCTAGTTGTTCCCGACTTCACAAAGACTTTGTGGTTGAGGCTGATGCTTCTAATTCAGGAATTGGTGCAGTTTTAATGCAAGATGGTCATCCTCTTACTTTCATTAGTGAAACCCTAAGCCCTAAGTGACAACAGCTGTCAATGTATGAGAAGGAGCTCCTTGCAATTGTTCACGCTGTGCAGAAGTGGGAACAATATTTGCTAAGCAACTGCTTCATCATCAAAACTGATCAAAAGAGTTTGCAGTGGTATTACAACAAAAAATTAGCACACCCTTTTAACAGTTGTGGTTGTCTAAGTTGACGGGGTTCACTTATGAAATACAATATAAAAGTGGCAAGGAAAACAAAGCTGTTGATGCCTTGTCCAGGCTAACTAGCATTGATATACTCTATTTAGCTATTTCTGTGGCTTCTTCYAACCTTGACACATTAACTCGAGATAGTTATCAACTGAGTACAAATCTGCAGCAATTACTCCAACAATTGGCTGGTGGGGAAAATGTTCTTGGTTAAACATTAGTCAATTAAATCTTGAGGTTTCACAACCARATATTGGTTGGACCCTGTAACACACTCAAGCACAAAATTTTTTTTGTGGGTTCATGC
The DNA here is from genome assembly GCA_008642245.1 of Bassia scoparia. Classification (NCBI taxonomy): domain Eukaryota; kingdom Viridiplantae; phylum Streptophyta; class Magnoliopsida; order Caryophyllales; family Amaranthaceae; genus Bassia; species Bassia scoparia. The sequence goes on along the minus strand of SNQN01000832.1, from coordinate 4,737 downwards.
TTCTTCTGAAGGAGGACATAGTGGGAGAGAAGGTACACTAAGGAGAATTAAGCAGCTATTTTATTGGAAAGGGATGTCTAAGGATATTAGAAAATTTGTGAGAACTTGTAAGGTGTGTCAAGCTACCAATATGAAATTGTTACAAAGTCAGGATTACTTCAACCTTTGTTAGTACCAGAAGAGGTTTGGATAGATATCTCCATGGATTTTATCACAGGAATACCTAAGTCTTTGGGAAAAGTGTTATCTATGTGGTTGTGACAGATTAGTAAGGCAACACATTTCATGGCTCTAGCTCCTCCTTCTTACGCAACTCAAGTGGCTCAAAGCTACTTGTAATGTTCAAATATGCATGGGTGGCTAGGACTATTGTAAGTGACAGGGATTCAGTCTTCTTGAGTAAGTTTTGGAAGTTATTTCCATTCATGGTACGTATTTATGATTACTTTTGTCTATCACCCTGAGTCAGATGCCAATAGAGGTGGTTAATTGATGCTTGAAATGTATTTGGATGCATGTGTGGGGATACACCTAAGGATGGTGTATTGGTTGCCAGTTGCTGAATGTGGTATAATACTTACTACCATACAGCCACAGGACTTACACCTATGAGATCATGTATAACTAGCCTCTTCCTTTCCATCTTCCCTACTTGGCTGGTACTTCTGCAAAAGATGAGGTGATAGAAGTTGCAACAGGGAACAGATGATCACTCAGGTAATATAACTTGGCTAGGCAGTTTGCAGGATGAAGAACATGGCTGACAAAAGCAAATCAGACAGAACCTTTGATATATAGGATTGGTGTGGCTTTATCTTAAACCATATAGATAATGTTTTGTTCAACTTAGAGGTAACCAGAAGTTAAGCAAAGGTACTATGGACCATATCAAATTATGTATTGTTCTGTGGCATACAAATTGCAGCTCCCTGCAACAGCAAAAGTCCACATTGTGTTTCATGTTTCTCAGTTGAAGAAATACTATGGTAACCACCTCTCACACTACTATTTTAGCTTGGCACAAGACTTGCAGGGTGTGCTGAGACTCCTTCCTGAGTGCATTCTTAAAGAAAGGCAGATACAAATTGAGGGTCAGTTGATCATTGAATATTTGGTGCAATGGCAAGTTGTCCTGAGTATGGAGGCCACATAGGTGTCGCTTCTTGTTCAAGGGCAATATCCAACTTTGCATTTGATCAAGAGACTTGGGGCAAGTCTGTACTCAAGGGGAGGAATGATATGGCAGCCTAAGCTGGCATACCTTTGTTTCCAAGTGCGGAGGGGGCGGGGAGAGGGGGGCAAAGGGGCAAGGGGGCGTGCACCCCTATTTTTGGGGAAAAACAGACAAAGAATAAAAAACAAAAAATGATTTTGTTGTTTGGAACTTTTGATTGTTGATTGTATTTGTGTTATTGTATATTCTTAATTTAGTCAATATTATGCTTGTAATTGGAAATTTGGAACATTGAAAATTTTAATTTGTTTGGTGTTTTCGAAATTATTGACAATGGAATAACTTTATAAAGTTGATTACTGAATATTGAAGTAGTACTTTTAGTAGATTTAATTGCTAGAATTTATTAATTGAGAAGAATGATGAGGTATTCCACTAATTGATGATATAAATTATTAAAATAATTAGTGTAGCTTATGTTATCATATAAAATATCTCCGCTTTCTAAAAATGAAGACCCGAAAGAAGTTTTGTTAATTTATGTTGATTTTTTTATTTTCTTTGTATTGTAATTGTAGAAGATCTATATTAATTTGGCATTTGAAAATGTTAGACTTATGTATTAAACAATCTTTATTATTGGTGTATTTTTTTACCGGTTTGATATGAATTTGAAGCTTTCTAAATTTGCACCCCGGTTTCAAAATCCTAGCCTCCCCCCTCTGCCTTGTTGCTTACATATGATTTGTTAGTGCTTGTAGTAAATTTAAAATTTTAAAAAATAATATAAATCTATAAATTATTTTTTTTATTTTAAAAAAATGTCAAACAACGTAGAAATTTTATAAAATATTAGAAAATTAAAAAAAAAAAAAAAAAAAAAAAAAAAAAAAAAAAAAAAAAAAAAAAAAAAAAAAAAAACTAAAAAAAAACCAAAAAAAAAAAAAAAAAAAAAAAAAAAAAAACAAAAAAAAAAAAAAAAAAAAAAAAAAAAAAAAAAAAAAAAAAAAAAAAAAAAAAAAAAAAAAAAAAAAAAAAAAAAAAAAAAAAAAAAAAAAAAAAAAAAAAAAAAAAAAAAAAAAAAAAAAAAAAAAAAAAAAAAAAAAAAAAAAAAAAAAAAAAAAAAAAAAAAAAAAAAAAAAAAAAAAAAAAAAAAAAAAAAAAAAAAAAAAAAAAAAAAAAAAAAAAAAAAAAAAAAAAAAAAAAAAAAAAAAAAAAAAAAAAAAAAAAAAAAAAAAAAAAAAAAAAAAAAAAAAAAAAAAAAAAAAACAAAAAAAAAAAAAAAAAAAAAAACTTGTTTATATTGTTATTCTGTTAAGAGTAGTGTTAGTTATTAGTAGTACCTTTTTTAAGTGGTTGTAATACCATTTTGTAGCTAGCTTAAATCATTCTTTAGCATCTATTAAGGGAGTTAGGCTTAGTTGTAATACATCATATAAGTCCTAACTCCCTAGTCTTCTTCTTTTCCTCTTCTCTTATTTTTTTACCTCTACATCCCTTCTTCTTTAAATATTTCCCTTTCAATTATCCTAACAGTTAACACATTAACAGTCCCCATATCAGAAATCATGGACCAAGATGATGTTATTGCTGGAAGTGTTAATTCAATTCCATCACCAGGTATATTATTAATTGCTGTACTTGTATTTTGTATCCTCTGTTATATTAATTAACCACATCAATGATCAACCTACCTATTATAATACGCTGCCATGTGGCACCCAACTCACAACATGTCTTCACTCTATCTTTTTTAATCTCTTTCACCCTTTAATGCCATGCCAATATGCCATCATTTCGAATATAGATCTAGTACAGTAAAATGTACACTAGTAATTTCATCCAGTGAGTGTAAAATCTATTACTTTCTCCGTTTTCAAAAGTCTACAACAAATTAATTTTTTATGTCTTACAAAAAGGACCCAACCCAACAGGTTTTACATAAAATATTTATTTTCACTTCAATATTTTACCATTGCTCCACATATAAGATATAACTAACCTTCACTGGCTTCACATTTGAATGGGTCTCAAAACTAGATTCAACTATTTTGGTACTCAGGGCTTGTTTACTTCATCTTAATTTCAGTTCAGTTCAGTTCAGTTCAGCTCTGTTCAATTCAGTTCAACTTAATTATTTTGTAAACTAATTTGATATTAACGATAATGATGATAATGATAATAATAATAAAAAAAATTTGTTAACTTTCAAGTTATATTATTAATTTATATTATTTAAATAGTAAAATATTAATCCAAGTTAAATATCGTTAATAATAGTACAATATTACTCCCAAGTTTAATATTAATCCAAAGTTAAATTCTTCCTCCGTTCTTTAATGTTCATGCTACTATGAAATTTGGAACTATTCACAAGTTATGAGAATCTTCTAAAATATTGTTAATGTATAAGAAAAAATATAGTTAAGTTGGATCTTGTTTGATTCGTCTTAATGAATACTTTATTAAYATCTAATTTTTATAATTTTTACTATTATAAAACTCAAGATATTTAACCTATAAATTGTGCGTTGGCAAACGTATAAAGGAAAAGTGGTAGGAACATTATGGAACAGTGGGGGTATTAAAATAAGTTAAATAGTTAAAAAATTAACAAAAATAATCCCAACTCTATGGGCTCTTCCAAAAATAATCCAAACTTTGGATTATTCTGGAATAATCCCAACTTTGGGTGGTGTCTTCCATTTTTGCACCCTAACCGGTTGGTAACCTGTTAATTAAGTTAACCGAACACGTGTCACTACCTAATTGGCTCTAAGTAAAATTAAACAAAATTAATTAAAATTTAATTATACTTAAATCTAAACTAACCCCACCCTCCCACCTCACCTAACACCATCTACCACCTCACCCCCACCCTCCCACCTCACCTCACCCCACCACATCCACCCTCACAGCCACCACCACCTACCACCCTCACACACGAACCAACCTTACAGCCACCACACACGAACCACCCCACGACACCACCCGCTAGAACCACCTGCCACCAACTACTACACCACCACGAATCAGAGATAAAGACCACACACAAACCAATATGAACCACCCACACACCACCCGCTAGAACCACCTTCGGCCTCCTCACCTTCGCCTCAAAAAGTGGGCCCTCGCCGTCATCACTGGCCCCCATCACCACCACCTTCAGTCTCCTCACCTTCACCTCCCTAACGACCTCACATCCTCACCTTCGCCTCCCTCACATCCTCACCTTTGCCTTGAGCAGTGGACCCTCGCTGCCATCACTGGCCCCCATCGCCACCGCTTACCACACCACCACGAAAGAGAGAGAGAGAGAGAGCCAGAGAGAGAGAAAGACAGAGAGAGAGTGTGAGATTGAGGAGAGAGAGATGCGGCAAAGAGTGTGAGAATGAGGGGAGAGAGAGAGAGATTAGCAGGTTTACATTTAAAAAAAAAAGAAAAAAATAAAGAAATCTAAGTTTTAACCTAGATAGCAGGTAACCGGTTTTAGGGTGCAAAAATGGAAGACACCCCCCAAAGTTGGGATTATTCCGGAATAATTCAAAGTTGGGATTATTTTT
>SNQN01000831.1:95427-108295 GCA_008642245.1 Bassia scoparia | reverse complement strand
CCCAGTGTCTTTGGAAGAACAAAGGATGGTAACCATCAACTCCTGGTGCCTTGAGGGAGGCCATGCTAAAAACAGCTTTCCTAACCTCATAAGCAGTAGGTGGATAGGTGACATRCTTATCTCCATAGGTCAGGTTGTCTCTATTGTTGAGGACTTTGGCAGTTGTCAAAAGATRCAYGAAAGAGTCATGTACAAGGGTTCTCAGTTGAGTAGGGTCAGTGATTTCTTGTCCTACTCCATTTGTCAAAGCTACAATCCTATTTCTTTTGTAACGCTATTCCTTCACTAATTCCCTCGCAGTCAGCGGAGACCCATCTCATTCTCGACTGTAGGTCGTCGTGGATCATTTGGAACATGTTGCCATAGCACCTTACCTCCAGTAAAATCACAAACTTTGGCCTTTGGATGTTGACAATATGGTTGAAATTATCTTTGAAAGTATCCCTCGCAGCCCCTTTACAGTTCCAAATAACAAAAGGGGTGTTGTAATGGAAAAATGCATTCCCAMCACCTTCTTCTACCTCCCCCTCTATGTGAATGACATTAWTTTTGTATTTTTTGAAAGTGTTGTATCTCTTAATTAGTGTAAGTAGCTTAATTCTAACACTTATTCTGGACATTCTCTCAACGACRCTCATGCAATGGTACGCAGTAGTGTATGTAGCTAGCTWKACCTGGTATCTTTGTGCAGATCTCATTAGGTATATCTCACCCATGTTTTGTACTTCAACCCTCGGATCTAGAATGGTTGTTACCCATTTTGGGAGAAWTTTTGTGTGTCAATACTCCCTCTTACTTAGCCACCATCGCAACAACGCAACATAAGCTTCATGCACATCCCAAACAAGGTRGTTTGTGTTGGGTAAGTGACCCGGTTTCAGGTCYAGGTCTATTGTTTCCTTTGGCTGCATGTAGAATCCTAACAATTGGTTTTTCCGTAGGAAACATATCTCAATGTATGGACTGCTGATTAACGTCCCTACATCACTTGCACACAAATCGGACCACCCATACACCTCGGAATGGTAGTAGTAGTTGTAGTCGTTGAAATTGATTTCTGATTGGAGCATTGGCGGTGCTGCCATATAAGCTTTGTTTGTTGGAGCCTCAATTAAAGACCACCCTAGCGGTGATCCGGTTTTTTCCATGTAGTAGTAWTGGATGTTTTTGAGAATTTGTTTGTGTTTATAATGTATAGTAACAATGGACGAATATAAGTGGGGAATTYTTGTAAAGTGTAAGTGGAGAATAGTGCAGTTTKGAGTATTTTTATGGCTCTGATGCTTGAGGACAAAAGTAACAATAATACCAACAGCAATCAATAGTAACATTAATACGCAAACGATAATACAATAAAGGGTTCCTAATTTATTACCAGTAAAACATATTGACACTAATAGTAGTACTAATAAATGCCGGTTGTTACTGATAGAACATAATTAAAAAAATTGCTACTAATAATGGTACTAATTGGTACTAATTGCCACTAATAGACCTAACGCATTAGTAATCCTTAGATAATTGTTAAACAAGTACATTCGTTGGAAGCTAAAAAGTCAATCGTCGTCCCACRGACCATAGAGCAAGGCACCATCATACAAACCAGCATCGTGTATTGTAGCGCCTCTTGTATACGCATGCTCGTTAAGGGACACCCTATCTAAGTAAAGTGTAACTTTTTTCCCATGGTATATCTCGAGTATTTGCCCATTCCTTGTACAAGTCGACGACTAGAAAGGAAATTTCCTTGTSAAGTCTTTCTACGACCGGGTTTTTTGTCATCTCCTGTATGACAAAAACTTTTGTTTTCCTTCCGAATGGTTCATTTTCGATAATTGTATCATTCAAAGGCATCGGRGTCTTGTAATCCTGAATTTGAGTTAAAGTTTAGGAAAAGTTAACATAATTGTTTTACGTAYAATCATGAAAAAATGAAATTTCAATTTAGTAGTGTATACCTTCCCATACGCTAAGATGACGTCTCTACCCCAAAAGCCTAAGTCAAAAGGGGTTGATTCGGGGCTTACAAATCTGCRAAGGTAAAGGAACCTTAGCTCTCTTGGTTTGGAGCCTACCGCACGTGCGTAGTCCACGTAAATATGGTCAAATTTTTGTTCGAATGGGACAACGTACTCCAGCTCATAATCATTTACGTCCCCACCCTTAACTAGGACAGAACATTTTGGCGCAATTGGCCATGCTTGTATTACAGTGCAGCTGCTAGCCTCTCCACTAGCTGAGGAAGCACTTGCATTTCCATTAGAGGATGAAGAAARCGACATTTTTTTGTTACTTGAGGTTCAATTTTGTACTAGGTTGATTGTAATAAAGGAATAYCAACCTTCTAACTCCACACTTCCCTTTAAATGGTTGTTTTCCCGTTGATAGTGAATTAACTAGGTTGGTATGCCTCATTAAATGTGCATTATCAGTCAACGGATTAACTTGAAGTGTTTTTTCACTCCTGCTGTACTCGGCTAATAATGTAAATTCATGGACGGACCAATTTTAGGTTGGATGGACGTATTTTAGGTTGGACGAATCCTTAGAATTATTATGTAAGCTACAAACAAATTTTAGTAAAATAAACTATTGAAGAGTTTAACTAACAATAAACTTCCAATTGTGTGCAATTGTTGTGTAATAGTAAGGACAATGTTATGATTTGGAATAGCTAAATTTTACGGAACAACAAATTGTGACATTTAAATGGCAATTTGTACCCTTGGAGTACACATAGATTATTTCAAACTTGAAATTAAAAAATCATAATTAAATTGAGATTTTATGTAAGAAAACAAAAATCGTGAAAATAAACATGAATTTGAAAACAACCCTACATAATGGTCGTCGATCCTTAAAAAGCGGGACCCATAGGCTCCTGCCAAACACAATTTTAATATTTAAACATTAGTAACGGTGGAAAGTGTCAACGAAATATTATAGATGAATGTAAGACTTAAATTACCTTCACTATAGCCGTAGAATTAATTCGGCCTTCAACGATCTCTTCTGTCAACAATTTGTCCTAGAGTTTACCCGATTACTATTCACGTATTGCAACGACTCCACCAGTGAAGACCAGCAGTTTTTGTCGTAATCTCCCATTGCTATAATTATGGAGGGCCTAGTTCTTTGAAAAGCATCGTAAACGCCATTCTTGAAATCCTTGTTTCCGTTAACTATGACAAAATATAGGTTGGTGAATTTCTATCAAACGTTTTATGTTGTCACGGTATGATGGTCCTCGCTACATTCTTTGGAGTTCCAGACCACGACCGCACTTCTACTATCAAATGTTATGTGGAACAACGTTAAATTCTTGGTGCAACTACTGTCACCCATGACACCTGCTTGTCGGATCATCATCCTGCAGTTTGGATCTCTTGATATTTTCGTAAAAACATTGAACCGTGACAGATCGAGTTGTGGTATGAAGTTATTAACGTGAACTATATAATGGAGTCATGTAAAAGGCATGACCATTTTTAACGTGTTATTTTCAATAGAATATATTGGACCACCCATGACAATGGGTTGGCTTCCGATTAACTTCCCTTTGAAACCATTGCGGAATTAAAGTTGGTTCATTCCAAACATAAGTTTGGGAGGGTATCTCTCTCAACATGTTCAAAGTGGTCCTTACATTCTATTTTTCCGAATAAATAAAAATATTAGGAATTAAATGCTGGAGGTCAATAGTGCCGTACCTTCTTCAATCATGATCATATCCTAAGGCGTGATGGCCATGGGCCACTAACGGGCGTAGAAAATATTTTTGGAGATCTTCATCCACGACTTTAACCCTGTCACATTGGACCGTAGTCGTCATGTAACGAAAATCATTCAAATCAAGCTCCAGACCTCTCTAAGTTGAAAATCGGTCTTTTCTCGTATCCTCTGTGAATGAGGTTTCTGAATGAAGGAGCCAGGGTGTTTGTGCAGCACATGGTAACCTTCCGGACACAGAGGTAGGTGTTCAGCCATAACACTACGCAAAAGGAAAATTTAGAAATACATTTGACGCAAGTTCAGATGAAATACAAACGTTTTTTTGCAAAATTTTGTTTGTATAGGAAAACATTATGTTAAAATAGTACATCTTCTCTTTTTTTCCCGTCCATAGATAAATAAAGACTATCTGGAATTAAAACAGTATTGTTCACAGGAAAAGTTCCTCAGTAGAAAAGTCATGATGGACAAGTCATGTTTTTTGTTACGTTATGAGTGACCACTATCTATGCCCAAAAGATTCCTTAGTTGAAAAGATTCCTCAAATTATTCACCTTTAGTATAGTACACATAAACATAATCGTAGCAAAATGTTTGGCATTGCAGACATTACCAACAAAAAATGTTTGGGAATGTATTGTATGACTCTCGATTAACTTTGGTTGGCAGAAATGTAGTAGATGGTCCGTCTATGATCTTTTTAATGTCGTCTGTGTGCACTCGAAAGCATGTCTATGTAATGAAATAGATGARTGTGTAAGTTTAAACGTGGTTCAAGAAATATAGCGAAAAAGTAAGGTTTTTGATCCATCAAACTGTTTTGCAAATTTAAAAATTAAGAATCTACCCAAATCAAGTAGTTTAGTTTACATTGTGGTTTCTCATTAATCAAATGAAATTATTTCGTAGACAACCCGTTTCACAACCAAAGCAATAAAATTAAACTAATGAATGGAAAGTTAATGTGATTTAGTGTAACATATTAATTGATGGTTAACATAAAATGGTTAACATTAAAAAGTTAGCCTAAATTAATCCTAAATTAAGTTAGAGGGTTAACATTTGATGTTTTAGGGTTTAGTTTAGGTTAGTTTTCTTGTTTATCAACCAAGAAGTCGTGGATCATGTAGGGTTTGTATTTGATGAGTTTTGTTTGTTTTAATGGATCATCTAAGGTTTACCTTAGGRGAGTTTTGTTTGTAATAGTTCCTTGAACCTGTGGATCATTTACGGTTTAGTAATCTGTGAGTCAGCTCACAGATTGTACTGCTTACTGATTGCTTGAAGTATTTGCATGRGTTCTAAAGCTAAGCTCGATTTATATAGACGTATAAATGTGATGACAGTAAGCGGAAATTAAATGATTGAACGAATATCTTGAGATCAGAAAAATAGAGGTAGAAGAGTTAAGTTAGGTAATTCTAAATAATGGAAAAATTAACAACAATAATCCTACCATGGGACTTTAAAAAATAAACCCAACATTAAATTATTTCAAAATAATCCAATCTTTTGCGACCTATTGACCATGTCAATTAAACTAAAGTAATAAAAAATAAGGTGTGTACAAACCGGATAATCRGATCCGAACTTTTGGATATCCATCAAATATGTTGGGATAAAAGGCCAATRAGAGGGGCTATTTAATAATTTCTAACAATAGTTTTGACAGACCAATGTTAAGTATGCATAGATCAACTATATTTATACAGAAATCAATTTTATATATACATAGACAACGTGTAATTGTACACAGACGGATTCTTTAGTTGATCTGATTTTACTTTTTTAGCAGGCATCACACACATCCCACTTGTCCTTTTAATCTATTAAATTGAATCCAAAACAATGTAATATTGTTTGAATGGATTTGRTATCCCGCGAGGAAGTATATTTGCATCAAAATGAGATAATGCTTCCAATCAAACAATATTATACTGGTTTGAATTTATTTTAATATATTAAAAGGACAAGTGGGCCCCACTACTAAAGCAAAATCAAAACTACGAAAAGTTCYTCTAMGTAACATGTAACCACGTGTTCGTAAACTACATATATATATAATTCCAAAAWTTTTAGATCAGATCAACCGGATCACGGATTGSATCGATCGGATCACATATTTTTGAACACCTCTATGAGACTCTGCCTTTGGCTCGCTCATGGGCCAACGCGATATATAACCTTTATGGTCTCAGATTAATTGTATTTTCATGTCAAGCCTATGAAATGACTATAATTGTAATTATATCATACTAAATAATTAGGAGTATGTGTGCAAACGTAATTATGTCTTTCGTTTAGGCCTCGAAATCCCGAATCAATGACTCCTGTTTATCCACCTATTTTGTTACTAATCAAAGTATTTCTAAAATTATTTAGAGCTCCACTCGAAACAAGTAGTTCATTCTATTAAAAAATTTGCAAATACCAACTAGGTTTTTTTCCATCAATTTTAAATAAACATTCAAATAATCTAGTAATGTGTTTACCCTACTCATGCCAAATCTTCTAGTGCAATAAAATGAAAACAGTGATTTGTATGTTGAATTTTCGAAAAAATCCAACAATAATTTATCCGTCTATGTTAAATATATTCTCATTAGAGGTGTTTATATGGTGGCCTAAAGGGGTACAACTGTTAATTGTGCTAAATTAAATATGGTCGGTGTAAATCGGTACTAGTGTTTGTCAACTTTTAAATTAATCCGCACGAATTTCATTGTAWCTTTTTGGCGTCTTTCCAACCACAAACCAATTAAACGCAAAGTAATTAGAAACAAAGAAATTCGATATCATTAGTGAGCCCATTATTGAAACAAATTGGGTTATCCTTTGTCAAACATGTCAACTGCTTCTTCTTCATACACAGGCATCCCAAAGGAAGATTCAAAATATTAGGAGGGACAAACKAGGAAACATAATATGCAAATGCGGCTTGCCATCTGAAATCAAGACATCCACGAAGGAATGGAGCTATGGAAAGAAATTCTTTGGGTGTCCACTATATCTGGTAAGTGAAAGCCAATAAATTATCACTGGTATACCATTTATCGAAATCTAAATTGAAGAATTTGTACTGCAGTCAAACGAGCGTTGCAGGTTTTTTGTGTGGCTTTTCGATCTTCGCAGAACACCGGAAGAAAGTGTGATGGTGGAGGACTGCATGACCTGTGGTTCGTGTTTGACCAAGAAGAAGAAATGGAAGGAGAGAAACAAACAACTCACAAGCGAACTCCAAAATTGCCAGATAAGTCTGCAATTGACAAAAGTCCGACTCAGAATTCTAGCTGTTGCGTTGGCCGCCGCATCCATCTACATATTCTTCCGGTGAAATTAGGGGTTGGAGTTGCCCTTTGCATATCAAAGGTAAGATTTGTTGGATCAGATTTACAGTTGTGGGATTGTTACTTCAAATTTTCCTTTTGTCAGATCTGGATTTTTGATTGTCATTAAATGTTAACTTTTAACTTAGTGATGTCATTAGTTTAATTACGCGTTAATGAATCGAAATGTTATTCGGGGCTGGGCCATACTTTCGTATTTCACAAAGTACTATTTGTGGGCCTAGTATTTGCCCCTCTTTTTTGTGGGCCTAGTATTTGCCCCTCTTTTTTGTGGGCCTAATATCACTGGCGAAATTTTTTTCTAAACTTCGATTTTCCACCAACTGAAATTTCACTATATGCAAAAATTTCGACAAATTGCTTCCAAATTCAAATATCACATTTCAAAAGGCCGCCAAAACATCTGTTACAAAAATACACTTATTTAAGAAGAAGAAGTCCTAAATTCAACATGCATGCCACAATTCAGTCTACTTACAAATTGTATACACAAGTTCTAAATGGATGTTAGTAGAGAAATCTACCACAAAAGAGAGATAAAAGTGCAGAGAAACAACTACTACATACCACCTAATTCAATTATCAAAACAATGGATGTTGAATTTTCTAAAACCATATCTGCTAACTACCACCAAATCCTTATTCGACCAATAACACACCGCCACATCATCTACGCACTTGCAGTTCAACAAGCCAACTCAACTAATTTATTCAAATTAGGAGTGTTGTGCGCCTCTGGTTTGAAAACTTTGTTGCGTAACCCCCACAAAATCATTGATAAATACACTAGTGTCATAAAAATGTCGAAGAGTGGTGTGATGAAAGTAGCAAATTTCCCAGATCTTTCTGATCTTGCTCTGTGGCCCCTCCCATTGAAGGCAGTTTACTGGCACTTGCTGAGTGTAACCAATGATCGTCTTGGTCTTATTGACCTAATAGAAGAACTCCTTCAAATTACTTCTACCTCTTTTCCACTGAAAAAGGCAAATRTGTGACATGGGTCCTGGAATCCACAAGATTGCTCTCAACAGTTATTCAAGCATGCTTAAAGTGCTAAATGTAAATTCCGATAGGGTTAGTTACGTCAAGGTCACGTCAACCACAATTTCACTAACTAACGATTGGCGTGAGGGACGAAGACTAACATTAAGCCTACAATGCGAAGAGGTGCAATCACCACCAACAAAGAGGTTCAAAGGCACCAACAACTTAACAAACACATTACGATTTGTAGTGTGGAACTYTAGGGGAATGGGAATGAACGGCTTCTACGAGGTTTACGATTACGTTGCAGAGCATGTTGGGGCTAATGTCCTAATACTAAGTGAGATTCGGGTGTCTGAGTTCCTGGCAAGGGTTGTACTCAGACTTAAACCATACAATTCGATGGTTGTATCGAACACAGAAAGTGTAACGGGAGGTGTTGCTATTGTGTCTCTAACAAAGTTTGCTAGTGTATACAAGGGCTCGGRAAATGAGTTCTATGTTATGCTACAAAGCTACTAMTAGTAAATTATTGTAATGTAGTCGGTATGCATTTGAAGTGGCAGTGTAACATTACAAGTTAATTTGGAAGTTAATTATTGAATTTTAATATGAATCTTTGCAAGTTGTATATTTTTTTTTACAATTTTGATTACAAGTTTATTTTGTACTTTGCATTGCCCTTATCAGAACTATCAAGGTTTTGATTAAAACTTCGATTAAAAGTTTTTTTATAGTTTGCATTAGCCCTTATAAAAGTTTTTATAGTTTTGATTAAAAGTTATTTGACATGTTTGCATTGGCCATATACTAATTTTGATTACAAGTTTTTTGGATGGTTTCCGTTGCCCTTAAAATATRTAAGTCGCCATATTTAACAGGACTGAATAAATATATGGACTGAATAAATATATGCACTGAATAAATATAAGGACTGATGAATAAATATATGGACTTAATAAATTTGTCTGAAAAATCTACTCAGTAATAGAAAATATTCCCATTTAACTCGTGACTTAAAATTATTTGACAAGTGAATGTTACTTAATTATAGTTTTCTACTTTTACTTAATTTCCTAATAATGTAATAACAGTATAACATCACTTATAATTGGGCCATCAGGCCCTAATTTTAACAGTCCCAAATATCACCATTCCACATAACAAAAGCCCACGTAAATGCATTATAAATAAAACCATGACCTACCATTATCATTCATACCAAAAAAACCAATATCAATCATAGGAAATAATTTAAACGAAAGACAAAGTGTTCYAAAGAGTACGTGAAATCTCCAGTCCAACATAATTCCTTAACCTACCATGCCTCATTCAACCAACAGAGAAGTAAACCTTATGGATGATGAAGACACATTCTCCTCGCRGCCTTGTCCGACGAGTCCAGCTACCATCATGGGTTACCGTGGTAGATTCTGGCGAAACATAGGCTCATCCCCATTTCAACCACCCCATCCAGCTTCAATGGCTCCAACTCAACAAAAAATAGATGGCGATCCAAAGGGAAAGAGGCCTTTCAGCGTACTCCAAAACGAACCACCTACACATACCACATCCTAACCCCATCACAATACACCATCAAAAGAAATCTCCCAAACACTTTACTACCTACCAAATGACAATCATCGAACTAACATGCCTCCTCCCATCGCATACCGGGCCCTGCTGGTGCTTTAAAAGAAGCAAGGAGGCGTCACATTCGTTCAGAGCAACAAGATCCAAAGGGAAAGCAATCGATGTGCACACAATTGAATACCCAACAATTTATCGAACGTTTTGAGAAGGACATAGGCGACGAATTCAATAGAGACCCATGGCTCTACGCATTGTCTTACATAGGCACCCAAGGTAAATAACTCATGTGCGATTTCATTCAAATGTTTTGTGACATCCTAACTAGTAATGTCTTCTTTATCAGCACTTTCTGAATCAACAGTAATTAGTGTCATCGATACAACACCACATGGTTATACCAGGCTCAACAGAGTTGTAGTCTATATTAGCAAGTCAACTCCAAACGGGCTTGGAGACTACAAGGTTACACTCAAGGACCCTACTAGAAGCATAAGCGCAACCATACATAGCAAAGCGGTGGAGGCCATTAGTAACGATGCCTATTCTGAGGGAAACGTCCTAGTATTGGAAAAGATTTGGCAATTTGCCATCAAAGCAAACTTTTAATTATTATCAACACACCTAACCTTTCTCGTTATTCTCTGCAAATCGTGGCTTTCTCCTTTGCAAGGCCACCATCCGTCCGKAAACCYGATTTGACCTACCTGAACATAACATGGAGAAACGTCGCGAAGATGATAAGCAAGACAAATGAGGTTACATATTTCCCTATAATAAATCCAAGCATCAGAAGTCCTATGACGAGTCATGAATTCATGGACAGCCAAGAGTTTACACAGAGCATTGACTACAGCAAGCTTAGGTAATTACTTTCTAGTGTTAATCAAGTTAGGCGTGGGTAATCAAGAGCTAATCGTACTCTGTTTRTGTAATAATTTAAGGATTTCATTTAAATTATGTGTTGTATTTTTAAATCTCATTTATAGTTTTAATCTTCTTAATTGTACTGAATTGCTGTTGTCTTTGTGATAGAGTACTAATTCAATTCAGATTGTATTTGTGATAATAGTACAGATTATGGTTGGGCTTCATTAATAATTAACCTAACAACTAACGAGTCCATTGTTTAATTTATTTCCAAGCTTTACCTAACAACTAAGTCATCATTTTATATTACAGAGAAGGGTTCGACAGATATACTTCATCTTCATCACTTCTCATAAAATACTTCTACACTTCTGATAAATTACAATTGATTCGGAAGGATGAGTAAAATAGTCACTTGATGTTCTGGAATTGATCGAGTCACAGGGGTGGCTTTGAATTCGGTAAATTTAAGGAAGGCTGGGGCGAGTGTGGAATTAGAAAACACAGTTATGCCTACAAACAATGGCAACAGCAATATTGACCCAGCATATTGGCGGACAAGATGGCATATGTGTCTACATTTCATACCTCTGCCCTTTCCTAGCTCGTCGGTTCATTCAGAACTGCGATGGGAGAGTCACAAACCCATTAGACAAAGTCATAGTTATGATAGGGTCAACACCAGCTGAACTACACAATTTCATCAACTTACTAGATATCGTCTTGGGAGATCTGCAGGGCAAAGGAGAGGTTATTATATTGGATTCCATATATGGCTTCGTCACATCACAATTTCCAGCGACATTGGCAGGATTCACTGAAAGAAAACAMATTATCGCATCTGTGGGATTTGGCTTAACGGTGTTGGCCACCAGGTACAACGTTGCCATTATAGCCACAAATGCAGCAACTTGTGCAYGTTCTAAACAACATGGTGTTCAAAACATAAACACGGTTTATAYCAATGGTATTTTAGTGCAACCAGGAGTAGGAAAACACTGGGAAAGAAGACTAAGTGTTCGATTTGCAATGACAAAAGAAATCAACACAGAAGGCATATGGGTCCGGAGATTTCGACGGTGCAAATTTAGAGAAACATAACAAAACTACAACGACACGTGCAACTTCATAATAGAGAGGAGTGGTGTAGTTTCAGCCTCTTAGGATAGTACTAGTGTAAATTTCAGCTACATAGTCCAAAAATTRTACTAGTGTAAAAATTTTCATATTCTTATTAATCAATCTCAGRGTTACATAATCCAAAAAWTTTAGTACCAAAGAGCTTAATATTAATAAGTGCTACAAAAATATCACTTAGTAGTAGTGATGTTAATAAGTGCCAAAAATTTAGTAGGAATAATCATGAATTCAGCTACCCCATCCAAAATATATACTAATACTCAACTACCCCATCCAAAATACTTTTTAGATTACTAATACTCAGCTAACAGTGGCCATAATTTCGGATCAAATCTCGTATTCTTTCAGGTGAGAAAGAACTTGACTCATAAGCTCATTGTGCTTCGACATCAGGTCTTCACAAAGAATTTTGTCCCTCTTCTTAATAGGACAACCCTGCAAAAAAGAAGAAAAATTCATGGTTGTCTCCAACTAAAAATACATTAAAAGGAAAGTACAAACAAAGCATACCACATCAAGGTCATAGGACCGTCGTCGAGACGTCTGTTTCACTCCTGCAAGCATCTCCATGCCGCTACTAATCCTAGAGTGCCAACAGCAAGCAAACCAAACAATGATCACAAATAGGTTACAAAAACAAGACATACACCAAAGCTGGAATTAAAGTCTAAAGATTACTTTTCACCAGTTCTGCAAACTCGTACAGGATAGGACTGGAATGAAAAACAAGACCCGCACCAAGAAGGCTACATCAACTTCATCATTTGATCTAGGACACATTTCTAATAACCAAAACATTATCCTCATTTTAAGGGCACATTTCCATAAGGTAAAATAAAAAGTCGCAGTGTTCATGGCCACATACCAATTTCATGACCTCCTCATGATGGTTTTCGATAGCATGAGCCYGGTCCGTAGAATCCATTACGTACACCGATATCCTCATTATTTATCGAAAATGTCGCACAKCACCACTGATAGCCATTATACAGGGGTACAAAAATCTACACCCAAAAACATGGTAAATACATTTTGTCTAATTTATTAAGGCAACATATTCGATTAGAAAAATATAAAAACATAAAAGAATTACCAGGTTCAACTTTGAGAGGGGAACACCACCAAATCTACTTGAATAAGGCAACAGCTTACTTTCGTCACCGAAGGCACCTCCACATGTGTTAAGCACATCAGATTGCAAAAAT
>SNQN01000831.1:76273-89295 GCA_008642245.1 Bassia scoparia | reverse complement strand
TCTCTCCCCCGTTCCTAACAAGACTAGGCACCATAACAGTATAGGGTTTCCCCACGTTAAATTTCTGGTGTGTTTTATTTATTGTTTTTCTTTATTGTTTATATCGAATTATTCCGCTGCGACTGTTAGGCTTAATCCCTTACAAGTGGTATCAAGAMCTTTGGTTTTATTCCATGCTAAATTGAGATTTTCTCTATTTTTCATCATGTCTATAGTCACAAAATTCYATATTCAAAATTTCGACAGCAAAAATTGTTTTCCCATATGGAGGGTTCAGATGAAATCCGTTGTCACACAAAACAGATTGAAAAAGGCGATCGAAGGCATAAAGAAGAAGCCTTCGAATATGACCAATGAACAATGGGAAMAATTGGATGATAAGGCGTTGTCGACGATTCAACTGTGCTTGTCGAACGAGGTTCTRCGGGATGTCATCAATGAGACTATTGCTATAGGGATTTGGACCAAACTTGAATCTCTATATATGACTAAAAGCCTCGCCAACAAGCTTCGTCTCAAAGAACGCTTATATACTCTCCGCATGATTGAAGGTACTTCAATTCAATCTCARCTTAGTGAGTTTAATTRCGTTATTATTGATCTAGAAAATCTTGATGTGACAATTGATGATGAGGATACAGTTGTATTGTTGGTTGTTTCTTTACCTCCTTCCTTTAAGCACTTTAAAGAAATTATGTTGTATGGTAATCATGATACCCTTTCCTTTAAGGAAGTGAAATCCAATTTATTGTCAAAAGAAAAATTTGACGTTGAGGTTCATTCTAAGGATGAACAAGGTGAGGGTTTAGTTGCTAGAGGAAGGACGATGGAAAAGGGGAATACCAATTCTAAAAATCCTTCTAGATCAAAGTCTAGGAAACATAAATCCAACAACAACAAAACATATCGTTATTGTAAGAAATTTGGCCATGAATTTCTAAATGTTATAAGCTGAAGAGAAAACAAGAGAATGGTGAGAATAATAAAGGTTCACTAAAATCTGCTGAAGCTAGTGTTGTTGATAATGATTATAAAGGTAATGTTTCTTTGTTAGCTGCCTCTATTGAGAAGAGGAGTTTTGAATGGATTCTTGACTATGGTTGTACTTATCATATGTGTCCTCKTAAGGACTAGTTCACCACTTATAAAGATGCTGATTGTGGTATATTCTTGATGGGTAATGATMTTCCATGCAAGGCTATTGGAATAGCCGAGGTACTATTAGAATCAAGACTCATGATGGTATGATTAGAACTCTCAAGGATGTTCGTTATGTACCTTATTTGAAACGGAACCTGATTTCTTTGGGTACCCTAGAATCGTTTGGGTACAAGTACACAGCTGAAGGTGGAGTTCTTCGTATTGTTAAAGGTTCTCTTGTTGTTATGAAAGCTAATCGTTGTGAAAGTTTGTATGTTTTGCAAGGTTCTACTATGATAGGGTTCTGCAATTGTTTCTTCGGATGATTCTCCTCATGAGTCATCTCCTACTTCAGTTGTCTCATGATTCACAATACCCATCCCTTGGGACAGGACTACCATAGTAAAACAATGGTGTTGATGAGGCCAATGCTCTAATAACAATATGTGGATACCTTAGCCAGAACCATATGTCGCTAGAGCTAGAGGTTTACAAATAAGAAAAAATAATATATGATCTTAATTAAATTTAATCATCATTACAAAAATTAACTATACGAGTAATACATTAATATACACACCATTATACTCCGTGTTTTAAATTTTGAATTAGCACACAAATTTTGAGAGAGTCGATACACATGTAGTAAAAGTTAAGTATTTTTTAAAAAAACTATTATCTTTATTTAATAAAAGTAAACATAGAAATCTGTAGAGTAAACTTGATACCTCCACCATATCCGTAACCCACGACAATGACGGGTGAGTTTTGAGCCGATAGGTTGAACTTCAAGCTCTGTATGATGTCTGCATAGTCCTCCAAAGCTTGATCTATACAAAGATGCTTCCTGATTCTATGATCGCTCATCGTTGAGTTGATTGAGCCTAATGGTACAGATTGTTGACAAAACCGATGTTGGAAATTTAATAAAACATAAAGAGGGAAAAAGTAGTTAAAAAAAAAGGCTTTTGTTTTTTGACTAAGATATAATTTCCAGTAATATTGGTTTGTTTAAGTCGCGGATTATTTACATGAATATGCATACAAGGTAAGATTCAATCAGATTAACTTAATTGCTTAAATTTTGTCATATGTAAAACTTGGGTCGGACTAGCTCACAAAAAGGTATGGTCATTACAAGTTTGCACGTCATTAGTCACTACATAATTTTTCTAAGTACTACTCCTATATTTATTTACTTGCTTCATTACATATTTCACAATTTTTAGGAGAATATTGTTTAAGTAAGGTTTTATATGCAAGTAGATATCAATCGAAAGACAAGCTGATTGACAGAAGGTTATATGCATCGAAATTAAATGGATGAAGTTTGCATGTGAGAGGGCAATGATTCTTTTCATCTTGTCCACTCTTCATCCTTAGCATCTTTCACATTCTTATTTTTTGTTACAAAAAATTGATTGTTCATCCAGAAAGTACTCCGTACTCAATTCAAAGTTAAGCAATTATAAGAACTTGTAAGCAGTACCACTTCATATATCCCTCCGTTCCATTAAATCCATGCCATAATGAATAGTGAGAACTGTTCATTTAATAGTGAGATTCTTTTAAATTTTTCATCATATGTAAGAATAAATATAGTCAAGTATGGCCTTGTTGGAATCGTATTAACATATACTTTATTAAATTCAATTTTTATATTTTTACTCATGTATCATTAAAGATATTTCAATTTGTAAATTGTACTTGATAAAGCGTAAGTAGATGTGGCAGGAATTTAGTGGACAGAGGGAGTACTAAGACTAAATAATCTGTTTTTTTTCCCTAATTTTAGAAGTATATATAATAAAAATTAAAATGTAGGATATTTATATATTTACCGTTATTTCTATTGACGTCGCTTTAAACTCACTGCGGCATGGGATAATATCCGTATTCGTCGATATGAAAAACCCAAATCAGTTAACCTCCAGACCACAAGATTGGAGCCCCTGCCCTGCCCAGTGGTTGTCACTCACGACTAAGTTGAGGGAACGTGAAGTTACACAAATCACTCTCACATTCAAAATGATCGATTTCTGTTGATAATTACTCCATTTTACATTCCCTTAAAAAAACCAAAAATTAGATTATTCAGAGAATAGATTAATGAAAGAAAATACATGTGTATTAATGAAAGAAAAAGGCAAAGAGTAGTTAATTTTCCCATAACCGCGGGAATCCAAGTAGTAGGACGACAAGTTGTGAGACATGCTTTCCATCACAGCAATAGTGTGTCAAAAGGAAACATTGTTGTTATATTAGATAAAACTAACTTCAAATAAAATAAATATGGGGAATACTAAAACGAAGTCCTTTAATATTAGAGTCGAAGTCCACTTTTCGTTTGAACTTCCAAACATACCCCCAACTTACTTTTTCATCTAATTGATTGACCACCGTAATGCATCGTTGACTACCTCGTAACCAAATTTCATCCTTACTCTTAAATCGTCGTCGTAGACATGTCGGAATTGTAGTCGGAAACACATCGGAAGAGTCGCCGAAAGAGTAATTTGGGCCGCCAAGTTAGAGCGCCACAACACAGGCGACCAAACCATGGTTCCCACGTCTAGAGCAGGCGCAGGGACCATGGTCCCACGCCTACATGAGGCGTGATGGTTTAAATTGCAAGATCATGCAATCATGCAACATCATGCAATTCATGCAAGATTTTACCATCACTCCTAATGTAGGTGTGGGAACCATGGTCCCTGCGCCTATTCTAGGCGTGGGAACCATGGTCCCTGCGCCTACTCTAGGCGTGGGAACCATGGTTTGGTCGCCTTTGTTGAGTGTCCAACCTTGGTGACCCCAAATTAATCTTCCGACGACTCTTCGATCCGATGTGTTCCGGTTACAATTTCGACATGTTACGACGGCGATCTAAGAGTATATGACGAAATTTGATTAACGATGGTGGTCAAGTGAGGTAGTTAGTGGGAGAAGTAGTTGGGGGTATATGTGAAAGTTCACACGAAATGTGGACTTTGATTCCAGTAAAAACGGGCTTTGTTTAGCACTCCAAAATAAATATACAACAAAGAAACCAAAAAGTCCTTAATTGTCAATAGTAATCAGAACTTGAATAACTAAAACTAGTAATTAATTAACTACTTATGTCATTATGTGTCATTATATTACTTATTATAAAAGTGAAATAACTTACTGCATGCATTTAGAAATTATGTTCCTATATTACACCAACCTTCTCTTTCTTCTACGGTTAATTCCCAAATTATTACCAAAGCCACTAATAGTTACTAACGTATCCTTAAACAAATTCCATCACTTAAATTACTTTTAATCAGTTTTTCGAATACTTAATCCTTATTGTTTCACTCCGTCCGTGAAAAAAGGTTGATCGAGTTTGTTAGAAAAACATTTAACCGGCAAGGAGAAATAAAGAAAAGCCACTGCACACCGGAGTATTGTCGGTAAAGCTTCAAATTAGTGTGAAGAGATGTATGAATGAATGAAGATGATGAAGGATTGAGGGTGTAAGTGCGATATATGTATGCAAAGAGGATAGGATATTTATAAGTTGTAACTTGAGGGATTAGATCCACGCACCCCCACTGTTGTCTAAGTGTGTGATGAGTAGGAACAAAGTGTCTTATTCCATTGCAGTTTTGCTTTATTTTAGGGGAGACTTTGTGACTCCAATTATTGGGGACATTATTAAGATTTGATCATTTTATTTAGTATTAAAGTTTGATTATTTAACCTAGATTAAGCAACCCAATTATATGCATCATCTTGTCACAAGCCTACAATGTTCAACTCAATATTTAAAGATGAAAATCTACCACGCTTTTATAAAGTTCATGCAATTATATGTATATTAATCAATGAAGTTCCAATTTTATTTATATGTATATATTATATGTATATTATATGTATATTAATCAATGAAGTTCCAATTTTATTTATATGTATATTAATTGTATATAATCACCACACTTTTCTGTACATTTTTATTTTAATATAACTGATTATTATTCTAATATCCAATTTTGAAATTATATATGGGGTTTTTGGAGGAGTTAAATCTTTTAAACCCTTCACATATTGAATTTGATATTATGATTCTGAAAAAAAATGTATGTTTTTTTAACTATATTTCACGAGCAGATTTAGATTGTATTGTGTACACTACAAATAAATTCTGGATCCATGGCAACGTGGAGTGACAAGTAGCTTCCTTAGTGTTATTAATGAGAACTTGAATTATTGATTCAAGTTGAACGTTTATGTCCATTTCATATTTTGTAGGTTACCACACTTTGGACACTCACGAATCTATCAATTGTGGTCTTGACGTGTTCTATGTTGTATGATCTGTTACTACGAAATTTGATGGACATTATTTACAACATCCATAACGAAATGTTTAAATAATTGATTGTTGTAATTTTTCGCCGCTATTTTTTTGAACGATAATGTTGTTACTTGTAATAGCTTGCTTTTGATTGGATCTTGACTTGACATTTGTGAGTCTCAACATATTAAATACCTTGATTGCCTTTTATTCTTGATGATTGACACTCAATTAGTATCAACAGGTGTCCAAATTGGCTTGGGCTGACCTGGAAGTTTTGATGATTAACATTTATATATGCGATTGGTTGACATGAAAACCAAAGTCAATCACCCTCCTAGTACGAGATTGCACAGATTAGAGCCCCTGGCCCCTGCCCTGCCCAGGAATGGCTTCACTGATACAGTTGAGGGAAGGTGAAGTTCACAACATCACTCATCCGAAATGATCGGATTCTTGTGATAATTTACCATTTTCCTTGTTTATAAAAACCAAAATATAGATAAGTGAATGAAATAGAGTGTTATTAAAGAAAGAAAAGGCAAAAGAGTCGTTAATTTTACCCATAACGCAGATGCCAAGGTTAGGGACGACAGTTTAGAGACAGGCGTTCCATCACAACTAAGGGGTTTATTCGAACTTTGAATGTGGACTCAAACTTAGTAATTAATCTCGAAAAAATTTGGACATTTTTTTCCAGTCCATATTCAATCCAAATTTTTCAAATCCAATCCGTTCCATATCCAATTAAAATATTAAAATTTACCCACATTCATCTGATCCAATCCGAATAATAAAAAATTTCACCTAGAAATTCAAATCCATTAATAAATATTAAACAACAATATATTATTTTAAAAAACCATTTCATTAATTACATAAAAATTCGGACCACAATCCAATATAGAAGATATTTCATGATATTTTTTTTTTTTGCGCAATTATATATGTCATGGAGTCTATAAACAGCAAATAGAGTAAAGATCTTCATTTCTTTCAACAAAAGAAACAAGGTCCTTCACGCTATATCATTATTAAGGTTATAATATTTTATTATATTAATATGTTTATAATAATATATTTATAAATTATAGTATTAAAGTATATATATTATAATAATTATATATTATATTATATATTATATTATAAATTTATATAATCATATAATATAATATATATAATATACATATATATATCATATTATATATAATAAATTTATATAATATAGCAATTCAGACGATTTGATGGTATTGGATTTTTGACTCGATTTTTGAGTCCAAATCAATCCTGAACATCCAACATTCAAAAATTGAAAACCGAATTCAATCAATAGCTTATTGGGATTGGATTAATTTGAAATTCAGACCTGGAGGTCCGAAAGTGGAAACTTAGAGCACAGATAAGGTGTGCCTATAAAAAGGGAACATGGTGTATATGATAGTGAAGTAACTTAAGATTTAGAACTAATTCTACAAAATAAGAATTTGACATGCAAGAGAATAGACAAGTTTCCGCAAGGTAAGAAATCTCAGAATGTGAATAACGTGAAAAGGTTTGATCAGTTGGCGCTCGGAAATCACCGGTGTAACGTGAGAAGGATCAAGGCCCCACGGAGTATTTGACGTAGTGGAGAAAGACGAAAAGATCCATAGCTGTTTCGTCATCTGTGAAAGCGTCAATGTTTTGCGCTGGCACTTGGAGCTGGTATTTAAAAGATATAAAAGAAGGCTCCAGGCATAAATGGAGCGTTTTTGATGGGATTAAAAGAAGTTGAAAAACGGAGCATTAGTGCATTATAAGCGCCAGTTTTTTTGTAAAAACGAGCTTTTAGTGCATTATAAACTCCAGTTTCAAAACGAGCTTTAAGATAGTCAAGCTTTTTAAAAGACTGAGCTTTTAATCCACTAGCTAGTGTTCGTAACGATTTTTTTTCTTATTACATCGTTGCTAGTAGATGTTATCATGTGAATACATATCGGAAGTTAAGTAAATCAATACAAGCTAATTGCCAAAAAGAATAATATATAGATAAGTAAGAAAAGACTAATATCAATATACGAAT
Source organism: Bassia scoparia (assembly GCA_008642245.1). Classification (NCBI taxonomy): domain Eukaryota; kingdom Viridiplantae; phylum Streptophyta; class Magnoliopsida; order Caryophyllales; family Amaranthaceae; genus Bassia; species Bassia scoparia. The sequence continues at coordinate 81,772 of SNQN01000831.1, read as the reverse complement.
GGAAAAGGAATATCACCCATAGATATAGTGTAAGTAATTACATACTAGAGTAAAAAATCTTATAACTACAGATGATAGATACGAAGTAAGTATGAACATCTAGCATGCAAGAATGAAGTCCCTAACCATAATTATAGATCTACAGATAAGTTTGACAGTTAAGAGAAACATGGCAGTGTGCACCAACCATGTCTCCTCAGCGTAGGTAATGCGCTGCTCCTCGCTCTCCTCGACTGGGATGCCGACATGTCCTCAAATTCAACAACAAAAATAAAAATATCTCAGATCTATAACAAAAATAACAAAACGAAAAAATTCAACCGAAAAATCTCAGATCTATAACAAAACAAAACAAAAAAAAATAACAAAATGAAATTTTTTATAAAAGGTCAAAAACGAAAGAAAAAAAATCAGAAAACATTTAGACCAAAAAAAATCTCATCTCCTCAAAAATTAGAATACGAAATTAGAAAAAAAAATCAGAAAAAAACAAAACTCAAAAATAGGAAAACGAAATTGGCAAACCTGATGTGGCGGTGCAAAGGGGGCGATCGTGACATGAGAGATGAGAGATGAGAGATTTGGAAAGGTGGAGCAAAGGGTGGCGAACAGAGGGGCCGTGGGGTGAGGGTGCAGGTGAGGGGCCGTGGGTGAGGGTCGTGACTCATGGGTTTGGGTTTTTGAGAGGATACGGTGCATGGTGAGGGGTCGTGGGGTGAGGGTGCAGGTGAGGGGCCGTGGGTGAGGGTCGTGACTCATGAGTTTGGGTTTTTGAGAGGTTAGAGGCTGTGAGGGATTTTGAGAGGTGAAGTATTGAAGTTAGGGTTTATGAAGTGTGAAAGAGTGTATTAAAAGGAGTACTTGTATATGAAGTACAAATACACTATAGGTTTATTTCTTGGGCTAAGCCCATACTTATCTTGAATGAAAGTTAACATAAAACAAAAGCTCCTGTTTTTTTATACCTGGAACTTTTAATAGAAGTTTAAAGCTCCAGTTTTTATTTGACTGGTGCTTTTGTCACTAAAAGCTCCAGTTATTTAAAAAACTGGAGCTTTTATTATATTGTAAAAATTAGAATAACATAAAAGCTCCAAGCTTTAAAAAAACTGGAGTTTTTGTGAGAACGCTTTTAGCCTTTTTTCCACTAGTGATTCACAGTCAATCTTCAAGTTCGAGAAGCGCGCGGCACAAGGCGAAGTGCCAAGACTATGTGTTAATTTTTTTCTTAAAGTGTGAAGAGAAGATGGTTATAGGAATGAATGAAGATGATGAGGGATTGATGAGGGATTGATGAGGGTGTAAGTGCGAGGATATATGCAAAGAGAAGGTTCGGATATTTATATATATAGGCCGTAACTTGAGGGATTAGAACTCACTGTTGTTATCATGCACACAAATTAAACGACTCTGATGTAACTTGAACCTCTTTCCACCACTAAGTGTAAGTGTGTGTGTGATGAGTGGGAACAAAGTGTACTATTCCCTTGCTTTGTTATACACCATTTAAAAATAAAAGTTAGAGGACTTAAGAGCCAATCCTACAAATATTCTTAAACGTGCGCCCGAGGAGTGRTGACTAATTTCTAATCCATATTGTTAGAGGGTATTGGACCATAGGTTCAAGGCCCATTAGGTTATTAGGTTATTAATTCAGTTTATGTTATGTTTTTTTATATATATTGATGTAATTGTATGGGAAACACAACACAAGCAATAATAATATCAGTTTATTCTCTCTAAACCCTAATATTCTTGTCATGGTATGGGAGCTATCAAATTCTACAAACCCTAAAACCTAATTTTTTTTCAGATTCTCTTGCTAKTGTGTTATGCTCTCTAGGATTCTAATAACCTCTTTATTCTTATTCTACTATTCATACTAATTAATCTACCACTACTATGTTCTACTATTATCATCTTCTTTATACTTATCATTCTACTACAACTACACTGCCATGGGAGACAAAGGGAAGCTTGACCCATCCTCTCCTTTCTACCTTGGTGCCAGCGATCAARCCGAATATTAGATCGACTGAACAATACAATAGGGGGTGAATTGTATTGAGGAACTTAAGCTACTTTTTGCGGAATTAAAAGAAACTTGAGACTAGAGATTTTTCCAATACAGAAACTCTCAAYACAAACGCCTAGAGAGGAAAAATTGTGGCGTGATACAACACAAGATTTCATCTTTATTATATTAGGATACCACAACTACATATAATCAAAGACACCGTTCTTAAGTTCAATGTGAACTATAGAACCCCTCGTAACCAATCCCTCTATTGGTCATCCTCTAACTCTCGATTTCTAATGAAATCTCGGCTATGAAACACTCACAACCCCTTACTTTAATTGTAATCCCCCACAATTTTCGAATATTTATAAATATATTTTCTTAGAAATATATTACGATGTATTTCGTAAAAACGATCAAATATTTTATGGATATATTTTATTATAAATATATTATGATTATCTCGTGAAAACGATATATTTTATTTGAATTCTATTATTTCCGTTTAAATTATATCTTACGATAGGAAATCTATCCTTTTCCTCTTTTTCCAAAACAAAATAAATAAAATAAATAAGATATTTTAAATTAAACCTAGTTAAAACCTAAGTCACTAAAAAAAAGTTTTATTCTTCTTTCTATTTTTTCATTCACGCATACTTCAGTTTCAAAAAGAAAAAAAGAAGCGAGGAAAACGTGAGGTTTGCATGTTGTTGCTGTGCATTGCTTTGTGTTGTTGGCTGGTTGTTGCTCGCTACCCCACTARTGCCGCCACCCACCGGACACCACCGCCAATTGTTCTCTCCCCTCTTTCCTTCTTTGTTTTTTCTTTCTCATGTATTAATTCTTYTTTTATACTTTGATTAAAGCTTGAAACTTTTATAATCTAATGGTTTATATTAATGTTTTTGAGTATAATCTGCTARAAATTACAAAGTTTATGAGTTTTGGTGATGTTGATTCTATTGGGAATTTTCAGATTTATTGAATTGCAAAATTAGGGTTTTAATTGGGGTTTTTCATGTTTTGATTAATCCGTCGGCTTTAGTATTTGATTTTTAATTATTTTTATACTCGTAATTAGACTGTGAAATTTTAACCGAGTGATCACCATACTATTGTATAATTTGTATTCGATTTTTATTTATTTTTATATCAAACTATAATTTATGAAGTTTTGTGTGGATGTTCTATATACAGTATTACACCTTGTGTAAAAGTTTCATAAATATTCATGGAGTTTTAGTATTTTAATAAATTATTACATCAGATTGACAATTTTCGATTACAAAATATGTTTTGTTCTTAAAATTAATCAAAAATATTTGGCACGACAATATGTGTTAGTTATGATATTTTTAGCTTTATTATACATGTTCAAAGTGATTTTTAACCATTGAAAAATATGCAAGGTTTTAAAAACATAAATGAATGGTTTATTTTACAAGTATCTTGAATTCAATATCTTAAAAAAAATGATCGAGGTAGGTTTCTAAAAGTTTTGTGGGGTTTAAGGGAATATATATTGTTTGTAATTTGTGTTTAGGAATAGAATTGTTATTGATTTCCTATTTGGTTGTAGAGGAAATTCTCCTTGAGTTAATTATTAGTAGAAGTAATTTGCGGGATTTGTTTCCTTTTCAAGGTACGTATTACTTGCGATCCTTGGCTTGTTTGTGTATGCCTTGATGATAGTTTGATAACTTAGAGGCATGAGTAGGAAACGCCCATAATTGGAATTGGTTTGGTCGTCACGGATAAATTATTTTATTTGTGTCCTGGTTATATTCGTTGGAATTGCGGAATAAGTGGAAATTGGCTTAATTCTTGAGGATTGATATGAAGTTGTTTTAGTACATTTGGTCTTATAAACTAGTTTTGGTCTATTGTTGAATTAAGTGGAGTCAACTATAACTTGCTCCATGAGGTTTTTAATAATACAAGGATGAATTAAGTGGGGTCAAGTGGTAATTTTCCATGAGGTGATTTTATTACTCGTTTGACTCAATGATGATATGACATGCTAGTAAGGAAGTATTCAAGTCTTAATGACGAGGTTAGGTTGGCTGTCCAATCAGGTTTATTATTAATGGCATGGTTTTTGTGTTAAAATATTGGTTAGGTTTTAGTGAGATCTTGTTTGGAAGTTGTTAAATAATTAACAGTATTAAATATAATATGAAATGCAGCAATAAAACTCTAAATTTGTATCACGTTTGGAGTATTGAAATCAGGGGTTTTGGGGTTGCGATTTCATCCGCAACTTTATTCTAGAGCCTGTTGATCAACGCGTCTCTTTTCTATTATTTTATAAAGGTTTTATCCAAATGGGGTTAGTTGAGAATCTCAATCACTTGCTGACGAAGTCGCGCCATTCGCCTCTTCTCTGTGTTTTTTGACACACTGGTGGTCTAGTTGATGTCCTAAATTTGTGAACATGGTTGTGGAAACCTTGTCTGTTGCTTCAAATCATAAAAAAGTAATAATATATTCGAACTCATGTATGGAGTCGAGTAAACTATTCTTCGCAGAAGTACTAATCTGTTTAACAAGAGCGATTGATTGGATTTGGGATAGAGAATGTTTTGGAGCAATGTATATGATAATGTGATTGGGATTAATTTTTTGGATATTTGGGTTCTTGTATAAAATGTTGTTCGAGTGGGTTGTGAACAGCCACTGTTGGGTTTCCTTTTGTTTCTTAGCAGATACGTAACTTGGTAATGGTCCATTTGAGGGGACATGATTCGTTGTGTTTACACTTGTTTCGTAAGTTGTATGACTACTTTGGCTGATTGATGTTTTCAATGTTTGTGTGTGTGTCCACATATTTCTTTTCTTTTGGTGGACCTGTGATGATCCCTTATTTCACTTGAAAATTATGGGGAGCAGATTTTTACATGATGTGCAGGTTGTTGATGGCTATACATGTGTTTTGAACGTTGGGTATGGGAGTGTTGGTATGGTAAAATCCTTGGTTTGTTGTTTTAATGCTCCTTTTGAAAAATTATAAGTATTTTTAGAGTTGGTTTACATGATTTTTTCCAAGTTCTATGAGTTTGCCAAATCACATTATTCTCGTTTGATAAGGGCAACACTGGTTCCAATTTGTACGATTTTTAAAGTTCTTTCATAGTTTTTCTAAAAGTTTGTTTATTTGATTTACTCATTTTCCGTGATTTCTGAATAAGTCAAACGTTTTCAACATGGCGAAAACGTCATAGTTCTTTGTTTGTCATTAATTTTTATAGGAAAAAGGGAGATTATTGGGGTGTTACATTATCAACAGATTAAAGCACTTACAACCAATTAGACTTAGATGCTTGACACTAGTATGACTAGTTTTTTAAGTGCAGATATGCGTGCTTGAAACTTGTAAAAGAAATAAAAAAAAGATAAAAATGTTAATTTTATATTCATCGCTTATGATTTTATGTTGTTATGAATTGGTAGTTTTTTTTTTTCAATCATAATTTTTT
>SNQN01000831.1:62447-76248 GCA_008642245.1 Bassia scoparia | reverse complement strand
TTATTTATATTCATTCCTATGAATTTATTATTTGTTTATGAATTGTAGTTTTTTTTCAATCAATTTTTTACTATAATGTTTTAGGTTTTTAATAGTAGTTTATTTGATAAAGTTAAACCGTTCTTTGATTGAAATTTTTATAATAGGAGTGGAATATATTAAGGAAGATTTAAATATGTAGTTTATATATTTAGTCCAAGGGAATAGACATTTCTAGGGGGGACACCATTGCTCCCCCCTTGGCTTATATAATAGAGATAAAAGCTCTGATTAATTCTTTGCTCAAGTGTATGTAAAGAATTACTAACTGGAAGTATTTATAAGGAGATCATATAAGCGTAGAAAGCAAGCAGAGATTCCACTTACACACTACTTCCTATTTTGTTGGAGTAGTGCTATAGTGGAACTTGACTAACAAGCTCCTTAAGCACACGATCTCCATTATCATATTATAGCCGTTTAACCACTTCCTAGAATATCTGAGTTTGTTAGCTTGATTAACACGTTTTACTCACATGATCACCCTTAAACCAGTAAAACAACTTTCAKAATTCAAGGTGATTTATTTATCAAACCGTAAAACTCTTTTCATTACTTAAGGATATTTTCAAAGATAAAACCTTTAATACCAAATATATATACTATATAGTTTTTAAGAAATAATTTAACAGAAAATAATTTTCAATATTTTATAAAAAGATTTTATTCAAAAGATATTTATAATTAACCTAGGTTTTATTCAAGATACCTCTTTATAAAATACTGAATTAAATCACAAATCATATTTTATATTCCTTTTATCGTATGAGCTTATTATTCACACCTTAATGCCAAGCAATACAATAAATCTAATATATAAAATCCTAGACCTATTACCAAAGATCTTCCTTCAGAAGCATCTTCAATCCTCGAGCATTGGTTTAGGCAAATGCCAAGGGACTCGAGCTTCCTTTTATGTTTGAGCTTCTTCCTTGAGCTCCTTTAATGCATTCAACAACCCCGAGAACTTCTTCCTTCTCCTAAGATATCCTCATTCCTTTAAGACTCCTTAAATTATTAAAGTCTGAAATCACAACACTAAGTACACACATTAGATAAACATATATGAGTTTCCTTTGTTGGTTTGTTGTGCCATTCATCAAAACATAGGGTTCAACACCGGAAATCTTATCAGTCACGTGATTTTGAAGGTCGATAACTACCACGCTTACAAGCAATAATAATGTAGATCTATTTTCTCTATTCTCTGTCTATTATTATTGATACATATTCTTTTACTGTAGTAATGTTGTACGGAGACACAGTTGAAACTAATTGGACTATTAAAGTTTGGATCAGATTAAAAGTGACAAATATCAGAAGAATTATTGTACTTCGTAATCAAAATATAGTGCCTTCCTATGTGGCAATTCATGGAGCATATAATATATGGTTAACCTCATTGGGTAAGTCATTTTTGGTGTTTGGGGAATACTATTCGAAGTCCATTTTTACTAGAATCAAAGTCCACTTTTCGTGTGAATTTCCCAACACGCCCTTCCTCCAATCTCCTCCCTAACCACCCAACACACCTCACTCAATACCAACAACTACCACCCAAGGCACCCTACCACCAAAAACCACCACCTGACACCACCCTACCACCAACAACCACCACCCAACACCACGTAAAAAACATGTGGATTTTGAATGGCATGGACGCCTTGCGTAGGCGTCCAGACCATGGTATGGACGCCTTGCATAGGCGTCCAGACCATGGTTTGAGTTCTCTGGCAAAAGGTGAGCAATGGGTTTGGCGAAAGAGGGCTCGTTGGTGGTGAGGGGTGGCGGTGAGTGGGCGTGGGGTCGGACTTCGCATGGGTTTCGGGTTTTTTGATGAGGATATTCGGTCTGAGTGGTGAGGTCGTGGGGTGAGGGTGCAGGTTGATGGGGCGTTCTCGTTGTTGTGGTGGGGGTGTGACTCATGAGTTTTTGGTGGGGTTTTTTTCGTAGAGGTTATTTAGATTTTTGGGTATGTTAGTCTTTGTTTTGGCTGTATTGGTCTTGAGAGGTGAAGTGTATTGAAGTTGGGTTTTGTGTGTGAGAGTGTATTAAGAGTGAGTATTTGTATTTCGGAGTTAGGCATTATACACTGTAGGTGTCTGGTTGTTTTATTTGTTGGGCTATGTGGTCTTTGCTGATGTTTTTTCGCATAACTTGTGTCTGAAGGTGAATGTTATAATTCTATAGAGAAGCATTAAAGCTTCGGCTGTTATTTTTATGACCATGGAACTTTAATAGAAGTTAAAGCTGGCCAGTTTTTTTGTTGCATCGCTTGGTGGTTCTTTGTGTTCGACTTGAAAGCTCCAGTTATTTAAAAAACTGGAGCTTTTATTATATTGGGTATAAAACTAGTATAATGCCCGTGCGCGTGCACGGCTTTTAAATTTTATTTATTTTTATTTTCAATTATGTGTATCGCTATCAGAATAGTTTGATTCTTACTGAAAGGTATACTTATAGTAATTAATATAAAATACCTTAAATATCTAGAATTTATGTATTCATATAGTGGTCATGTCAATAATTATTTATTATCATAATTTTACACATGGGGAAATTAAAAGATCTGTAGCATGCTTCCGTTCTTTTGGATCTTTGAGGTAGATTCATGTATAAGCGAGTTCGGCGTCCGAGGGAGTAAAGTGGGAGAAAGGTGATAAAGTTTAAAGAGAGGAAGATGAAGGTATTTGGCGTGGGGTTTGGGGTCGGCCGATGGGACTTCGCGCTTTGAGAGGAGGGAGAGAGAGGGGGGGTCGCGGTGAGTTTTCAGGAGGGGAGGAGGAGGTCGCCGTTAGTTGTTTGGGGTTTTGGTTGGAGAGAGTCGAATTGGAAGGAAGAGAGAGTCATGAGTTGATTTATTTGTCGAGTGTAATGATGTCGATTATATTATTACGCGTACTCTGTTTTTTTGTTATCTTAAAGAAGAATTATGTAGTCGATGGATTGGTAAATCGGTCGCTATATAGTTTAGATATCCATAGAGGGCGGAATCAAAGCCACAAGTCGGTTAAGAATCGGTAATTGTTTTTCGTTTCCCGACTGGTTTTTCGATTCGGTATCTGGTGCGTATTACCGACTAAGATATACATCGGTCGTAAGATTCGTTGTCGCCCGTCTTTTGTATGTCAAGATTTCTATTGTAGTGCCTTATGCTAATCATGGAACCAAATTTTATATGAAAATTCGAATATAATTATCATGATTATTAATTGAATATCTGTTTAGACACTGATTATTTTCAAATATAATTTTAATATACTACGACTATAATTTTTGGTTGATCGTCGATTTAATATTAAACTTAAGTTGAAGAGCTTGCATTATTTAGTGTAAAATTAGTAATCATTACTTAAGAAAAAAAGTGAGAGTAGTGGTAGTAGTTAGTAGTAGTGGACGTAGTAGTATGTAGTCAGTAGTAGTGTAGTTACTAGTAGAGTTAGTGTGAGTAGTAGTTAGTGTAGTAGTAGTTAGTAGTAGATTATAATTATTGATTAAGTGTATATAGAGTGTTGAATATATAATTATATAGTAAGATAAAATATATTATATAATATCTTATATAATTTAATTTAATAAATGAATAATAATCAATATTATATTAGATGTAGTGATTATAATATATATATATCATAATATAATGATAATATATAATAATAATAGAAATAATTAATGTATTATGTATAATAATAATTAATAATAATGGAATGAATGATAAGATGATATATTAATAGGATTAAATTCATTAATTTTTCATACTTGCAATTCAAATTTATGCTAGCGAGTGTAGGTTGGTAATGTCAGAAATTTATTTACACGTGTTAATGAAAGTAGAGCAACTTATATAATATAATTGGAATGTGATTAACTACTATAATTGAATCTTCGGGATTTGTTAATGTTTTCGTGTCAATTTGTGCTTTATTTCAATTTGGTATTGTCTTTTTCTAGTCTTTTTTAACCTCTTTCAATTGTTACTCGTCACCTTTTTCCTTTTCTTTACTTTGGTTCCTTTTTCATATTCATCTTTTTCTTGGTCTCCAGGTTATTCGGATATTTTTTTTTACTTTTCTTGACCCCGATCATATTAATATTATTATTAGGTTATTTCCTAAGGTTGTTTTCTCTATTTTAATTGATGATTCATCGTTGAATCATTATAAATCGGGAAGGGAGTACAATAATTAACGTATAGTATTTTTATAATTGCATTATGGATAAGTTTGCATGTTTTTGTCCTTCCGTAACGAAAATTTTATTAACAAATGTATGAAGCCTCTAAAGACCAAAAATAAGCAATGATAATTTAAGATTTAATGATTTATTATATTGTGGTCCTGTCTTAAAAAAGAAGAGGGGGAATAAGATAAAGTGAGAAAGGAAATCAGGAAAATGTTGTTAACAGTGTAAACTTTGACTGGCATCAATATTTTCTTTTAGTTCTGGGGTTTAGTATAGATGTATAGGGCAGTAGTGTTTCCTTATATTGCTTACTCTTCTGGAGAGTTGATCCTCTTATTGTAATAGTGTTTGATATAGGCCTGGATTACTTCCATCTCGTAGCATCGGCAAAGGTGCAGACCTATATTAGTCAATTAGCTTTGCACTGTTTGTTGGTTGTTGGCGTTTTGTTCTTGGACCTTAGCAACCCTCGATGTGCTACGATCATTGGCACTACATGAAAATGAATAATTATTTTTGGATTTATCTTCCTCTATGATGCTGTATTGGTAGTATTTGTTGAATAAGGGTAAGTTGCGTAATATGAGAGAGAAAGTAGTGAGATATTGCTTTCTAAAGTTTGGTTTTGTTGTGTATTAATTGTTGTGTCATTAATGATTTCTTCTTCACAAGAGGTATTGTTAGCGCATGTTTGGGCTTCTTTGTAAATTTTGAGAAGCTTAGATGTGTGTACTTGTCACCATCTTACTATGTTCGTGATTTATGCATTGATACTGCTTTGGTGTAGGGATTATTCTGTTTCTTGGCATCTTTTTATGTATTTTTTATTTTATTTCGTATTGTTTTTTCACACGGGTAGATGTTTCGTTTTGATCGTATATTAAGATGGACGTAAGTCGAAGGATATATAATTAAAAAGTTATAAAGTATTAGTATTTGTTTTCTAATGTGAGGTGCTGTGATTTATATAAATATTGTATATGGTCAGGGTCTGAATTGATTAGTAGAAAATATTTCTTATTAATAACTGGATCATGTATCTTTAGTCGTGACTTATAATCTAACTAACATATAGTTACTCTTTCGAAAAAGTATCGTGTATTAATATAATATATTATGTGGATTTGATGTTATTTTTTGTAGTGTGAATGCATTATGCAGAGAATATTTTATATATCGTTGTGATTGTTTCTCTTGGTGTTAGAATAAGTGCTTAGGTTAATATCGTTAAAAAGTAGACATATTTGCATAATAGTGCTATACTTAGGAGTGTGAATGTTATAACCCATATAACAACTTATTATATGTTTAACTGTAACGTTAATTAGGAATATCTTTTTGGTCAACCAAAAATTGATATTTTCCAGTGAATCTGCATTCTTAGGTTCGTTATATTTTAGTTCTTATTGCGTCCTATTGTGACACGCAATTTAACAGTTATTTCCACGATTTTCTTGATTTTAGGGGTAATGTTCAAATAGTCATAATTATGTGTCATTTCACATATAACTTCGTAATATGAGGAGGATTTCTATTTGTACGATCATTGTAATCACTGTTTTATGACTATCTAAGGATCGGTATAGTACTGTATGGATTGATTGTGTGATGAAATGAATATGACCTGGAATATTATAGTGTCTATTATATATTTAATTAATTGTTATTGTAATTTGTAGATTCTAAAAATAGTTAATTGTGATAGTGTAATATATTTTGACTACGGATGGGTATTTTTTTTAGTTGGAGAATATAAATACCTTGTATTATATGCTCACTCTACTCTTGCATCTCACAGGAGATTTGGTATAGTTATATCAATAGCATTCAACTGGATATAAATTACAGCAAGAAAATATTATTCATTGAGCACTATAAATTAGGCTAGAGTATGAGGACACTACTATTGTGAGTATATTGCCAAATTGCATTTATTTTATTAGTCAACATTTTGTAATATGGCTATTATGAAATGAAATGATAAACGTATTATATATTTAATATACTATATAGATGACGATCATAGAGTGCAATGAATCCCGTAGTTGATTGTCGGTTGTTTCCCGCTTGTCTTTATAGTATCTGTATTTATGAGTGTTAGTTAATAACAATTAAAATGCTCAAACTTAAGTAAAAACTGGAGTTTTTTGTGAGGAACGTTTGTAGGCTTTTTTCCTTATATGATTTCAATTGTCAATCTTGCATTGTGTCGTAGAAGTCGCTTTGCGGACTAAGTCGAAGTGCTATATGATTATGTTGTTTAATTTTTTTCTTAGTGTGAAGAAGTGGTTATTCGGATGTTAGTCGAGGAATGATGAGGGTATTGAGTGAAGGTGTAAGTGCGAGGATATATGCAAAGAGAAGGTTTGGCATATTTATATATAGTACTCGGTTAACTTTGATGGGATTGTAGAACTCGACTGTTTGTTACATGGCACTCAATGTAATCGCGACTCTGTATGTATGACCTCTTTATCCACCACTAGTGTAGTGTGTTTGTGAGTGAGTGTGGAACAAAGTGTAGTAATTCCCTGCCTTGTTTATTTGTCTACCATTTAATTATTAAAGTTTTAGAGGACTTAAGGAGCCATTATCCTGAATCAAGTATTGTCTTAACGTGTCCTTCGTATTGAGTGCTTGGTACGGAGTTAGTTTGAATGCCATATTTGTTATTGGAGGGTTTGGATTTCCGTATAGGTGTTCAATTGTGCCCTATAATGGTTTATGATCAGGTTATTAAATCTCAGTTTATGTTATGACTTTTTTTTTTTATATATTATGTATGTTTTGTATTGGATCACATTAGCCAATTGTCATTATTTGTAGATTTATTTCATGTTTTTATTTTCTCTATAACCTAATATGTCTTGTTCTGTATGGGTGAAGCTATCAAATTTCAATACCTTATAGTACTTCTAGATCTTTTTTTGGTCATGATTGTTTGTTGCTACTTGTTGGTTGCTAGTGTGTTTAATTGCTCTCTAGGATTTAATACTTCTTCTTTAATGTCTTATGTTCTATCTATACTATCTAATTAATTTTACCATTATTTGTGCTAATTGTACTCTATTATCATCTTTCTTTATACTTACATTCTTTATTATCAATACAGTGCCATGTGGTATGACATAATGGGGAGAGTCTTGACTAGAAAGGTGTTGTTATGAGGTTTATATATAGATTATAACAATGATAAATTCCAGTCCTCTCTTTCTACCGGTTGTGTGGGCGAGCGATCAACGCCCGATATTTTTAGATTTCGATCTGATGACAATACAAATAGGGGGTGAAATTGTGAATTTGAGGAACTTAGCTACTGCTTTTGTGTGCGGAATTAAAAGAAACTTGAGACTAGAGATTTTTATTTAATATTCAGAATCTCAATAGGACAAACGCCTATGATGATGGAAAATTGTGGTTCGTTGATACAACACGAAGATTTCATCTTTATTATATTTTTAGGCATTTAGTTACCAACGACTATAATAATTGCAAGACACCGTTCTTAAGGGTTCACAATCGTGACTAATTGATTCCTCGTATTTACAATCCTGTATTGTGGTGATGCCGGCTGACTTATTATGCGCCTCGTATACTCTTCCGATTTTAATGAAGTGCGTCGGCTATGAACACTCAACAACCCTTCTTGTTATATTGGTATAGCTTCCAATTTTTGCGGAATCTTTTTAATATATTTTTCTTATGAAATATATTTACGATTGTATTTCGTAAACGATAAATGTTAATGGATATATTTATTATCAATATATTTATGATTATCTCGGTTGATAACCGATATGATATTTTATTGGATCTATTATTTCAGTTTAAATTATATCTTTACGATAGGAAATCTATCCTTTTCTCTTTTTCCAAATACAAAATAATTAATATTAATTTAATGATATTTTTAAATTAACTGAGTTAAAACTAATGTACTAAAATAAGTTTTTATTCTTCTTTCTATTTTTTCATTCCGCATACTGTAGTTTCAAAAGAAAAAGAAGCGTAGAAAACGTAGGTTTGCATGTTCTGTTGCTTGTGACATTGCTGTTGTTGTTGTATGTGCTGGTGTTGCTCTCGCTACCACCTCCATTGCCTTGCACCCTTTACACCGGAACATTGCCAACTTGTTCTCATCTCCTCTTTCTCTTCTTTGTTTTCATTCTTTCCATGTATTAATTCTTATCCTCTATATTTGATTTATAAGCTTGACTGTTTATAGTCTACATGTTTTATATTAAGTTTTTGAGTATCCTTATCGTGCTTATAAATTACAAAGTTATGAGTTTTGTGATTGTGATTCTATTGGGTTTTCAGATTTTTTGAAATTGGCAAGTAGGTTTTTAATTGGGGTTTTTCAATGTTTTTTGATATCCGTCGGCTTTAGTATTTGATGTTTTATATATTTTTAACTCGTAATTAATCTGTGAAATTTAACCGAGGTGATCACTAGTACTATTTATATATTTGTAATTCGATTTTTATTTATTTTTACTATCAAACTATAATTTATGAAGTTGTGTGTATGTTTCTATATACAGGTATTAGCACCTTGTGTAAAAGTTTCTATATAATGTCATAGTGGTTTTAGTATTTTAATAATTATGTAACATCAGATTGACAATTTTCGATTACAAATATGTTTTGTTCTTAAAAATTATTCAATCAAATATTTGGGGCATAATAACGACAATATGTGTTAGTTTATGATATTTTTAGCTTTATTATACATGTTCAAATAGTGATTTTTAACCCATTGAAAAATATGCAAGGTTTTTAAAAACATAAATGACATGGTTTATTTTAACGTATTGAATTAATTTTTAAAACATGAGTCGATAGTGTTTCTATAAAGTTGTTGATGGGGGTTTCAAGGGAATATATTGTGTAATTTTGTGTTTAGGATGAAATTGTAAGTTGTGATATTTCTATTGTGTTGTAGGAGGAAATTCTCCTTGAGTTATTATTAAGTAGAGTAATTTGCGGGATTGTTTTCCTTTTCAAGGTACGTATTACTTGGCGGATTCTGGTTGTTGTGTAATGCTTGATGATGTTTGACCTAATTAGAGGCATGAGTAGGAAAGCCCATGGAATTGTTTGGTAGTTCGGATTAAAGTTTATTTGTGTCCTGTCTATTTTCGTTGGATTGAGGATAAATGTGAAATTGGCTTGATTCTTGTAGGATTGATATAAATGTTGTTGTTTCATTTTGTCTTTAATAACTAGTTTGGTCTATTGGTTGAATTAAGTGGAGTGCAACTATAAATGTGCTTCCATGAGGTTATTATAATAACATAAGGATGAATATATAAGTGTTGGGTCAAGGTGGTATTTTATCCATGAGGTGATTTTTAATTATCTCGTTTATGAATGATGTATGAATTGAGTAAGGGAGTATTTCAAAGTCTTAATGACGAGGTTGAGTTCGGCTTGTCCAATTAGGTTTTATTAATTAATTAGGATGGTTTGTGTTAAAAATATTGGTATGTGTTTCTGTGGTCTTGTTTGGAAGTTTCTGTTAAATTAATTAACAGTTAAATTATAATATGAATGAGCAATAAACTCTAAATTTGTTCACGTTTGGAGTATTGACAATCAGGGGTTGGGGTTTGCGATTTCATACGGCAACTTTTCTAGAGCCGTTTGATCAACGGTGCTCTTTTTCTATTATTTTTTATAAAGGATTTTTATCAAATGGGGTAGTCTGAGATCTCATCTATCTACTGGTGACGAGTCGCGCCATTCGCACATCTTCTTGTGTCTGTTGCACATGGTGTACTAGTTGATGTTCTAATTGTGAACATGGGTTTGTGGACAACCTTGTCCTGTTGCTCAATCATAAAAAAAGTAAAACTTATTTGAATCAATGTATTGGAGTCGAGTACTATTCTTGCAGGTCTAATCTGTTTAACAGAGCGATTGATGATGTTGGGATTAGGAGTTTTGGAGATTGTATATGATATGTGTGGGATTAAGTTATTTTGGATCTTGGGTTGCTTGTATTAAAATGTTGTTGGCTTGGTTGTGAACACACGTTGGGTTTTTCCTTTTGTTTTCCTTAGCAGGTATATCGGTAACTTGGTATGTCCATTGGGGGAGATTGATTGTCGTTATTGTTTACACTTGTTTGTAAGTTGTACTGTACTACCAATCTTTGCTGATTGCATGTTTTCATGTTTGTGTGTGTCGTCACCATTTTTTTCTTTTTTGGTGACCTGTGATGTCTATTTCACTTGGAAATTCTGGGGAGACAGATTTACATGATTGCAGGGTTGTTGATGGCTATATGTGGCTTTTGAACGTTGGGGTTATGGGAGTGGTCGGATGGTAAGTACTTGGTTTGTTTGTTTTTAAATGCGTACCTTTTGAAAAATTATAAGTGTATTTTAGAGTTGGTTTTACTGATTTTTCCATAGTTCTTGAAGTTTTGCAGGAATCAGTTTTCTGCGGCTTTGAATAAGGGCACACTGGTCAATTGTTAGATTCTTAAAGTTCTTTCATGTTTTTCTAAAAGTATTGTTTATTTGATTTACCTTTTCCGTGCATTGATAATTAATTTTGAATAAGCAAACGTTTTTCAACACATTGGATAACTATGCAATTAGTTTTTGTATTGTCATTATTCTTATTTATATAGGAAAAAGGGAGGATATTGGGCTGTCTAACATAATCAACAGAATTTAAATAGCAACTTTACAATTCAATAAGATCTTAGATGTTTTTGGTGGACACTAGTATGATACTAGTTTTTGTGCGGATTGGCGATATACTGACGTGCTTGAACTGAAAGAGAATATAAAAGATAAAATGTTTAATTATATGTTCACCTCCTTTGAATTGTATGTTGTGTTTACATGAATTGGTAGTTTTTTTTCAATATCATAATTTTTTATACTATAATGTTTTTAGGTTTTTAATATTGTAGTTTATTTTGATAAATGTTAACCTTTTGATTGAAAATTTTTATCAATAGGGATTGAACTTAACGTGTATAGGAAGATTTAGGAATATGTTAGTTTATATATTTAACCATAGGCAAGGATTAAGAATTTCCTAGGGGGACACCATAGTGCTTCTACCTTGGCTTGATAATAATAAGTAGATATAAGGTCTTATGTTAATCACTTGCTCAGTGTATGTAATAGATTAATATGGAAGTATTAATAAGGAATTCATTCGATAGCGGTAGAAGCAGCGAAGAGATTTCACTTACATACACTCTTCTATTATTGTTGGAGTAGTTGCTATAGTGGGAACAATTGACTAACAAGCTCTTAAAAGCACAGATTCTCATTATCATAACTTTATAAAGCGTTTACATTCTAGAATATCGAGTTTGGTTAGTTGATTAACAGTTTTCTCACATGTCACCCTTAACGTAAATAAACTTTAAATTCAAGGTGATTTATTTTTCAAACGTAAAACTCTTTTTTCATTATTAAGGATATTTTAAAGATAAATTATACAAATATTATACTATAGTGTTTTTTAAGAATAATTTAACAGAATATTTTGCAATATTTTTATAAAAGATTTTATTCAAAGATATTTATATATTTAACTAGTTTTATTCAGAGTACCTCTTTTTAAAATACTGAATTAACAACATCATATTTTATATTCCTTTTATCTATGAGTTAAATTATCACACTTATGCCAAGCAATAAAATTAATTATATAAAATCTTAGATATTTACCAGATCTTCCTTTCGAATGCATCTTCAATCTCGAGCATTGTTTAGGGCAAATGAGGGACTCGAGTTACCTTTTATGTTTGAGCTTATCTTGGATCCTTTATGATCACAACCCGAGAACGTTTCTTCTCTAAGATTCTCCATTCCTTTTAGACTCTTAATTATAAAGTCTGCAATCACAAACTAAGTACTAATTAGATAGAAATATATGAGTTTCTTTGTTGGTTTGTTGTGCATTATCAAACATAGGGGTTACAACACGATCTATCAGTCACGTGATTTTGAAGGTCGATAACTACTTACGCTTACAGCAATAATAATGTAGATTATTTTCTCTATTCTCATGTCTTTATTATTGATACACTATTCTTTTACTGTAGTAATGTTGTACGGAGACACAGTTGGAAAACTAATTGGATATTAAAGTTTGGTCTAGATTAAAGTGGACCAAACTATCAGAAGAATCTTTGTACTTCGTAATATAAATTTAAGTGCCTTCCTATAATGTGCAATTCTGGAGATAATATATTGGTTCAACCTATTGGGTAAGTTCATTTTATGTGTTTGGGTTGTGTAAAAGGGTGCAAAGGCATTGGAGGTGATGAGTTTACGTTTAGGTAGGTTGTATTTGAACCTTCGATTATGAGTATTAACACAAACAGAATTGGATGTACTACCAGGTTGTTTCAGGTGGTTTGGGTTGAACCAGTCGAAGATGGGGTCGGTTACGGGCCATTTGGCTCGAATGTGTAAGCTAGAAGTTGTAAGGCAGCGACTGGAACCGGCCGTTAAGCAACAGGTGTCGGTTCGTCAAGGTAAATCGGGCCGCGATTCAGTATGACAGGGAATTAGTTAATCACTTGCTTTGAAGTTCGTTTGTCTGCGTACTCAAACGACGTAGGTGAACCGACTGGTGTTTCGGGTTGTGTGAAGTCGTTCGGGTATAATTCAGTCGTGTATTTCTTTTATTTGGCTCAACGAAGTTCTTCTTTTCCTCCTATCTTTGGTTAATCTATATATATGTGTTTGGGATATAACCGGTCGTTAGTTAGGGTGATCGATCGGTCAGGTGTGTGACAGGCTTTTCGGTTTAATGGAATGTATATCTTTCCATAAAGGAATATGACAACAAATATGGTACGTCAGTAAGTATAGTATGCCCTACTCATATTAACACATCTTAGTGTTTATTAATTTATTAACGATTTTCTTTCGGTTGGTCGCAATGTACAACGTTTTGTGGCCACCCTCTGTATCATCTTGGTAAGGGCCAATGGTGTATCGTGGTGGGTTCGTGTTTCGAGAGACCTCTTAGATGATTTTTCTTCGTGTGTTTCGATAACGATTTTTTCGTCTTTTTTCAATACCGCTAATTTTTTTGGGTCTGCCTAATGGACCCATTTTTGACCTGATTTTTTTATCTTCGGGAAAATATTCCAACATTTAAGCGTGAGTTACAAACCGATATGACCTGATTTTTTGGTCAGGTACTGAATTTTTTTAAGCTACCCATTTGGTAATCTTATGTAATAAGTATATAGTATACATCATAATATAAAGTACACATTAAAAATATTTTGGTATTGTGAACACTCTACTTACTAATGATTATCTATTTTTTGGAATTTTAAAGGTTTTTTGGATTTTTTGTTTTTTGAAAGAATAGAAGAGAGAGAAAAGGATTGGTTTGAAATCTGATCGAAGGAGAAGATGGAAGGAGTGGATAACTAGCGGAGAATGAATAGAGCCTGGGCTGGAAGTAAAGTTAGGTCATTTGGGGATTTACCGATTTATTTTAAGCTTTTCTTTTTATTTTCTGTGTTAATTTTTCGTCTGGCCACTTTTTCATTGTTTCGTGGTCATTTCCGTGCGTTGGTTTTCGT
>SNQN01000831.1:28449-52449 GCA_008642245.1 Bassia scoparia | reverse complement strand
TTGGAGAAATAAATCAAACATCAATCATGACTAGAATTTAACTTTACCTAGATTATAATCTAATCAAACATGATCAAAATAAACAAGAACTAAATAATAACAAAGAAACAATGAGTATAAGCATAATAAAAACAAATTAAAAATAACAAGTGAAGAAAGAGTACGTGATGTTACAGAAAAAACAGCACAACAAATAAGGACGGCTTCCCTGTGTGCGTGTCCCCCAATCTTCTATCTAATTAGCTTTTATATGTTTCAATTGCATCACCACTAATGGGCCTAGTAATATATATTGCATTTTAATTTCTCAAGCCATCAAATAATAAGATTGATTTGCAGACAAATGCAGTAAGAATTGAGCTTGGAATGCAGTTTGGAGCTCCAACCGCAGCTATATTGCGGTCTTTTCTGTATTGGTTGCTCGCCTCCCTTCGTCTTATGTTCGCTGGACAGCAATGAGGCCTCAATTGGATGTTAAACTGCAGTAAACTACAATCTTCCTGACTTATATAGCAACAAATCGACTTGCATAAGTCGTGTGGTGTCTTATTGTTATCTCCTAGTCAGTGCATTTGCTCCGAACCTTCTATCTTACGTGTAATCGAGTGATCTCGTACATATTTCCAAAATCTTAGCAAATCAGGCAAAACTACAAAATTAACACAAACACCCGACACGAGTAACATTGAAATATATAAACAATAAGGCTCAAAAAATTAAATACGGAGAAATATGATAAATATCATTAAAATATGCATATAAAATGCGTATTTTACCGACTTATCAACACTTAGTACGATTCACTTCAATGAGATGCAAGTCTAATTGTGGTTGTGTTAGATGATGATGGAGAAGATGAGAGAAACTGACGCCAAAAAATGTCAACAAGAATGAAGTACCACTACTTAAATCTTAATTCTGACTTGGTTAACAAATATATACATCTTACAAAATTAAGTTAACTGCCATTGCATGCTTAGAAAAAAATCACAAAACCGCTACTACTTGCATGGCCAAACTGTACATGCATGCCGAAGAGAGACCAGTCGTAAACCGCTTAAAGCATACACTACACTAATGCTGCAGTGTACTGTACTAACTGTGATAAACTAGTAATAGGTAAGCAATACGTTAAGACCTAATTGGGGTATAAATTTAGTCAAATTGATGACTTTTAAGTATGAAATGTGTACCTAGCTAAATCTATAAGGTACACAAATATAGTACAAGACGAATAGGTCCATTAATTAAATGGTGGGTACAAAATCCTCAACAGTTAATATGACAATGTACCTAAGCATGAATTTGGTATCCAAAATTGCAAATCCGTGATGGTTGTGCTATGTTCACGGTTGTGTACGACTACTTTATATATGTACATTATTATCATTTGTGTATCTTATACCCCATTTGATTCCTAACCATTATTATATTGATATATATGTTACACATTAGGTAACTTATAACATGTTTGGTATTTTTATTTATGTGTGTACATGTACACAATTGTACCTCATATGATGGCAATGGTGCTCGATTTTACTTCAATTAGAGTTATGGATTTAGTTAGCTTCGTTCCATTGAGTGCATAATTGCCAATACAAGTTGATTAAGTACGATTACGCTTTGACGAACCGATAAGATGTTGTTCAATATCATTTGGTGATGATTTGAAAGGTATTGTTAATATGTTGTTTCGTCACTAAAGAACTGTTTGCTTAGTTTAAATTTATTGGAAGAACATTGAAATAGGCGTACGTAAGAAGATATTTATTAGCTTAAAATCGAAAGGTGAATTTTTCGATTTATTAAGCATTCAGGTTGTTATATCATTTATCATGGAAGAGAAACGCTAACGTGACTTTAACAAATATATTTATTTACTTAATATCTACAAAATGTATTAAAGGAATGTAAAATATGTGAGCGCCAAGTAACGCTGCCCTAACGCGATAATTTCATTAATGTTTGTACGTGTGCTATAGGACACTATAGATGACAATAAATAACCTCGCAAATCGGCGTCAGGTCGGTATCATCGATCAATGTTAGTTTCGAACATTATAGGCGGTCATTTTTCGGTACACAGCGAATTTCTTGTTCCATGACCCAATATTTTCAGTAACAGGTCGGATCGAAAGTTTTTTTGGAATTCCTTTTTCTTCTTTGATGTTTCGCAAAATTAGATCAAACCTATTAAGGTTTTAACATTGAAAAATGTATAATGTGACTAAACTAATAGAATGTTCATTAAACTATATAATTGTCTAGATCTAAATTAATTATTTGCAAAGATTCTAAGTATGAGGCTTAAATAAAAGCTAAGATAATGTATAATTTGACCATACTCACTAATATGTTTATTGAAGCATCATTCTGCTTCCCTTTTAATTGCAACAAGTGGACTTTGCAATATTTCATTTATACTGATAGGCGTGTCGGCGCACCTAACAAAAAAACCTAATTTTCCTCCTAACTATGTATTAGTCAGCAAGGTAGGTCGAATCCCAAGAGGACCTAATGGTTCAAAGTGGTTTATATGCTTCAATTAGAGCCAAGCAACGTAATCAAAATAAAGAGGAAGATTGATGTAAACTAAACAACTAAAGCAAATGAAACTAGGGAGATATACAAGAATTAAAAGCAATTCCTAGGTTTAAGAATCCCCACTAACATGAACTATTCGACAAGCATATTCCCTGTTCCTGAAATTAATCAACAATTCATAGGATGGAAGCGCCCTAAAGTCTACATGATTCTTTCGATCAATCAATAGTCCTAACATAGCAATCCTACTTATTTTCATGGATTCAAGCTTTTTAAAGACTTTAAGCCATGATATCTAAATCCATAACAATTCATCAATTACTTTGATGATTTCCTTTCTCTCAATTTAGAGTTCTAAAAATCAAATTAAGAATCGATTCTTCTTGCAACTTAATCACATTTCATCCAATATAATATATTTCTAATCAAAAATGATAAATAAAACCAACTCTAAGATTGAATGAAATTGTAAATTATCAAGGTTGGGAATTGGAATTCAATTGCAAATTCAATCCATATTAGGGTTATCCTAAACAGAATTTGGGGAAATTACTCACACATAATCAAATAAGCAAACAATAAAAGAGAAACAGTATCAAGAATAACAATGAATTAAAAAACAAGAAAATAAGATAAAGAACAATCTTGAATTGATAATGAGTTTTGCTTGAATGTGAAATGATAACAATGGAAAACAAAGAAAAAATCAGCTTCAAGAGAGAGGAAATAATGATTGCCCCTTTTTGCTGTATTCTAAGTGTCCTATTTATCCAAACACATTTCCTTTTCTATTATATATTTCTCTCTAAATTGGAGTAGAAATTCACTGTTTTGGTGAGTACAAAATAGAAATATCAGGGCATATTTGCACAGCTGACCCACGACGATGAAGGGAGCTGGGAACCAGTTGGGTAAAAAAAATGGCAGTAACAAAGTCGCAAAAACCCATGGGCGCGGTTTTGGCTCCTAGATCAATGGGTGACTCGCGAGGCTTGATCCTTAGTTTTAGACATTGGAAGAGGCCTTTATATACGGAAGCACTTTGAATCTAGTTCCAAACGCAAAATGAATCGCTCAAATATCCAAGTACGTATATTCTCAGATATGGAACAACTAGTGAGAAGTGGTCAGATGAACTTTTGGCAAATATGATGTTTCTTTCGATATTATCGAATCACCTCATTAGCTATGCCACGATCTTCCTGGAGATAATAACTTCATAATGATCCTAAAACCGATGTTGAGCAATGCCAGAATATAATCTCCTCAACTAATCCAATTCATACGGCCTTGCTTCGAAAGCTTCAAAAGCTATAAAACTCCTGAAAAATTAAGGAAAACCACAACGAAGCGTAATAGAGCCACAAAATGCGATATTTCATGAAAATATCTAGAAAGCAACTAAATGGGACATAATGCTTAAAAATGCACACCTAAATAGCCTAAAAACTATATAGATTGTGTTTCATCAATTACTTTCACTAATTTGTGATTGTACATATTTAAACACATTTATAAGTGATTATACTAGACAAATCAGTCAAATTGTCGGTTTAGGTCGGTTCACATTCTAAAACGTACTGGTTTACGAGTGTAAAAACGGTTTCTGATTAATCTTCTTTGTTTTTACCTATTTTGCGGACCAAATTTTGGGTCATTTCGGGATTTTTGTTTTTTTCTTCCTACGAATAAAATATCCGTTATATTTTACAAAAAATTGATTTAACAAATTATAACCGAGTCACTTCTCCCCTATTAATTACACTACTTCCCAACTCACCCATATATTAAATATTTTAAGTTTTTTACGGGAAGAAAAGGATTTCATTAATATCAATAGTCAACGACAAGTACAAATCAATACGAAGAAAAAAAATATCAACAAAAATATATAACACCTTAGAACCTTTACATCGATATTCCGATTTAAAATAGCTTTAATAAAAATATTCATGTTACCGAAACAAAAATCTGTAGTTCGCTTGATTCGGCATAACGCGCTCATGCGTAGTTTTGATATCATACCTTTGTGATTTCTGAATTCTTCAAGATTGACTTAAATCGTCCCATTATCCATACCAACGAAAATAATTAGAAACCTAGATAAATCCGATCTTCCATAAGGGAAGACAAGAAACAAATTAACAATTAGGGAAAAACTCTCTAAAAGATAGAATGGAGGATATTTCTAAACAATAAACAAAAATAAAGAAGTAGAAAGAAAACTGGGGCTTTACAACACATCAAGTAATAGTATGGTAACCCTGTGGCTAGATAAATTTAGAGGGTTTGGAGAGAGGTTTTTTTCAACCCCATATTTAATTATTGTTTTCAATATCACTCTTTTTTGAACATATGGTTATAAAGGCAAGAAAATTAATTGAAATAAATCTTATGTTTTAAAAATGAAAAATAATGACCTGGGGCAACACTCGGCCAATATACTGGTTCCTAACTTATAATTTGGAAGTACAAACACACAACGATACCTAGTAACTTGTAAATTAGTAGTATAGGGTTAAGTTATAAGTTAAGAGACAGATTGGGGTATAAAGTTATTCAAAATTGATAACTTTTAAGTACGAAATTGGTGTAACTAGCTAATCGATAAGTACACATATAAGTACAGGACGATGGGCCATTAATCAAATGGTGGGGTAAAAAATCTCAAACCGGTATAATAGTGACAATTACCAGCATGAATTTCGTGTTAACAAAAACTGCATATCATGCATATGATGGTGTTGCGTTGTCAAATATTGTGTAACTATCTTATATATGTGTGTACATTATAGATCTCATTTGTAGTACTATACCCATTTGATTCTAACCATTATTAAATTTGGATATTAACATTAGTGTACTTTATAACACATTGGGTAGTTTTTTTTTATTTATATGTGAAATGTTACATTGTGCCTCATATAGTGCAATGGCTGAATGCATAGTAACACATGTTGCCAAGTGCATAGCTTCATTGTACTAATACACACTTTAGAAATTGTACACTATTCCACCGCTCACCTAATAACTAAAGATAAAAAACCCCCTAATTTGTACCGTCGTATAAAATACCCTAAACCCCTAACCCTAAACCTTACCGCTCAATTCAACCTAACACAAACCTAAAACCCTTAGGTTACTGTATAATAGAAAACTTGCTAACCGTAAAAAAATGGCTCCTAAGATTGTAAGAAGAAGTTAAAGAATGCATGACATGGATTTACCTATTGTGGATATAAAACTAAAGCTTGGACAAAAAAATGAAGAAATGAAGCCATCTTATATAGTAAGACATAGAGTCAAACTAAACGCATTGCAATGGAAGGAAATGAATACCTCCTAGTTACACAATTGGAAAGATACACAACCACTAATTGATTCATGAAGGAGAACTATGCCGTAACGATAAGCATCAAACTAAACTTACAGTTATAGGCTACTTAAGCCAAAGTGGTGCTAATGAAAGCAAAAATACGAAAGATAAATTGTTTAGTTTGATGTGTGTTTGATGTCCCTGTTGACCTCCACTTTGGCCTAATTTATAAGCCGTCGATGGTCAGATAGCGGTTCATCCCTTATAACAGTTATTTGGCACTCCTTCCATGTCCGAATTCCCCCCCGCTCTTAGGATAAAGTTTGGTTTTGGTTTGGATATAACCAAACTACAATAAATTAATCATTTTATTCGGTTTTAAAATTTCACTCTAAATCCAAACCAAATTGTATTACACTCCAAATCAAGACTAAACTCGAAAAGAATCGTTTTTAGTCTTCCCGATGCAAACCAAACCAAACCAAATTTTTAATACGGTTTGGTTTGGTTTGATTTATAATTTAGCATCATAAATAAATGAGTTTAAATAATGCCTAAAATTCCTAATAAAGTAACAAATCAATTCAAATTAAATCCAAACAAAGTTTCAAATAGATAACACTTTACAACAAAGTTAATTTCTTGTCGCGTTATTAATTAAAACAAGCCTTTTAATAATCGGTGTGCGTTTTGAGTTCGATTTTCCTCTCTCACCCGCTCCAAACCGAAAATCAATTTTCAAATTATTGACTCGCAAACGCACCAATAAAAAAAAAAAACCATATTTAATACGGTTTCGGTGGTTTCATTCGGTTTTAAATCAATTTAGTTTCATCACCCTATCCTCGTCCTTTCCCCTACATGTTCCTTTTGTTACTTGATACTCCCATAGGCCCTTCTTGCTATGCGTGCCCCGTCTCTAAATGGGCCACTCTAATATTTCCTTCTGCGCTTATGTCCTATACGCTAAACGGAAGTACTCTACGAGAGTCAAGTATCGTATTCTGTCAACATTCGTCTTTAGTAATCGTTGGTCAACTCTTAGTCAATTGTAGTCAACATAGTCAATACGTCAACAAAGTTTAACCAAATATTGACCCGTAAGTCCTAACAAATATAGAATAAAATCCACGCCATAGTGCATATAAAGGTAAATTAATTATCCAGTGGTTTTAATTTTGGATTAAATTACATTATGAATTGCGTATATTAATTATTGATATTTATTATTAATGAGATTAATTATTTTTAAATCTCCTGCACTCTCACGCATCTGTATTTGATTCATGTCCATAACTGTAATAACATAGGTATATAATTAATAATTAATAAATATTATATATAATATATATATATATAATAATAATATATTATATAAAATAATAATAAATAATATATAATAAATAAGTATTATGAAAGTTAAATTAAATACAATCAATTATTAACTATAGTATTAACCTTAAAAATGATAAAAAAACTTCAAATTATAAATACGGTCGCTATTACAGGAACATAAAGTAGAGTTAATATAGCACAATATTCAGGAAGAGGTTATTACTTCCAGCACAAGGTTGTACACAACATTATCATTCAAACAAACATATATTTTTACTCCGTAAAGCTTAATTTATTATAATAAATGCAATAAATCGCACGACATTATCCGTATAAAGGATAATTAGTACATAGTAATTGGTTTTACTCCTATTTGATTTCATGTCCAGCAACTATAAATAACTATTTGGTATAATATTATCATATTGATACAGTATTAATCATGAAGTGTAATTAAAAACATTCAATTAGTGACCACTTATAATGAAGTACTAACTTAAAAATGGGAAAAAACTTTATAAATTAAAAAATCTTTATTTCAAATTGAAATATTATAACACTCAAGTATATGGTGAGAAATTATTAGTCCCATCGTGGATAGTAAAAAATCGATGTACTGTGTACATGCTAAAATGGGTATAATTTGGAATAGATATTTGAAACCGATTCAATTACAAATTGTTCTTGCTTAATTGATTGTGTCACTAGATTAGGGATAATTAAATTAGTATTGTTATGATTCCATTGTCTCTATCACAGCGGGAGTTGGATTTTGACGGATTTGATTATTTCAATTAAGGACATGAAATTCTRCACGGGAGTAGGTAGAACGGATTGTTAGGAAGTTAAGGTATTGTGTTCAATGTCTCTAATTTGTATGATTCAACGGGAGTAGGTTTGGGTGCAAATTAGGGAAGCCATAGATACTCGAGAGAGGTTTATGGTATTTTATAGGATTACCTTTTCTTTTGAACAAGTATTGATTAAATTGGAGTAGGAATTTATCTTACATAAATCATGTTAGCGGTGATACTTAATCCTAGACTTTTAGGTTTATTAGTTTATTTTTATTAATTTATAGTTACTCAATCGGCTTTTTTTTTTTTTTGTTTTACTCGACTAGTTATATTTCATATGTAGCGATCAATAATTAATTGAACCTTCTCTGTGGGATCGACCCTAACTTACTCTGCTAGATAGTTAGAAAAATTAGTTAGGTCAAATATTATCTTTATTAGGTGCGCGACACGCCTTTCGAAGCGCGAGTCACTTTGTACTTTGTTGTATCTCGAAAGCGAGTTCCGTGAAATCCGTGCTTAGTGTAAGGGTCGGAATATCTCTTTTGGGAAACTACCAACACGCCTCAAAATATTATTTCTATTTTTGTTTTCGTATTCAATCTTGTGACCCTCGTAATTGTTAAAATTCCCCAACGGATATCACAATACACAATATCTATCAATAATATCTCAAAATATATCCCAATACCCCCCAAGTTGGAGCAGACATAACTCGAATGCCCAACTTGCGAAGGAGAAACTTAAACTTAGCTTTTCCTATAGCCTTGGTAAAAATATCCGCCAATTGCATTGTCGTAGGTACATATGAAGGTGTAATAGTCCCATCAACAATTGCATCTCTCACAAAATGAAAATCTGCTTRAATATGCTTTGTCCGTTCATGGAACACGGGATTTTTAGCAATATATAAAGCAGACTGACTATCACAACACACATGCATACCCTTCTCATGTTGTACACCCAATTCTCCAAGAAGTTGCTTCAATCATTTTAATTCATAAGTCAATGCTGCCAATGAATGATATTCAACTTCTGCAGAGGAGCGTGAACAGTATCTTGTTTCTTAGTTTTCCACGACACCAGAAATAAACCAAGAAGCACAAACCAACCACTCAATGAACGTCTCGAAAGAGGACAACGTACTTGCCCTATCTGAATCACACCAACCTTCCAATTAGAAAGCACTGTAAGATCTCAACAAAATACCTTGGTCTGGATTTTACTTCAAATATCTCACAACACGCAAAGCTGCTTCTCAATGTTCTTCTCTAGGATTTTGCATAAACTGCGATAGGATGTGTACAGAATATGCCAAATCTGGTCTAGTCACAGATAAATAAATAAATCGTCCTACAAGTCTATGATATTTCTCCACATGTTGCAAAAAATCACCTTTTGCCAGTGCTAACTTGTGGTTRTGCTCCATGGGAAACTCTACTGGTTTAGCATTTGATAAACATGTTTCTGTAATTCTATCCYAAGCATATTTTCTCTGCCAGACAAAAAAATCCCTGTTTATTTCGAGCTACCTCTAGCCCTAAAAAATATTTCAAAAATCCCAAATCTTTCATTTTGAAACATTTCCCCAAATATGCTTTAACTTCAATCATAATAGATTTATRATTGTCTACAACAATTATATTATCAACATATACTAACACATTCAACTACAATTTCCCTGTCGTAAAGGTAAATGACGAATTTTTAYAGTATGACTGTTTAAAGCCATAATTTTCAAGGTTGTAGCKAATTTCGCAAACTAGCAATGAGGAGCCTGTTTCAATCCATACAATGATTTTTTCATCTTGCATACTTTATTCGAATATCAAAGCCAGGGGGGATTTTCATGCATACCTCTTCCTCAAAGTCACCATGTAGAAATGCATTATGGACATTCATTTGATGTACATCCCAATTTTTCACAACTGCAARCGCAAGAAAAGTCCGAACAGTCACCATCTTTGCCACGGGAGCAAATGTCTCATTATAATCTAATCCTTCAACTTCATGATGGCCAAATACGACCAGCAMTCTTGCCTTCAATCTCTGCAAATTTTCATGCTCATCATATTTTTCTTTATACACCCATTTGCTTCCAAGGGTCTTCTTARAAGGTGGTAATTTTTCTAGCACCCAAGTTCCCTGTTCTTCAAGTGCTCATATCTCATCTGCCATTGCCTTTCTCTAACCCTCATATTTCATAGCTTCTTTGAAACTCTTCAACTCATTCCTTCACGTGATTGCAGCAATATAATTTCTATGTTTGACAGAAAATGATGAGAATCAACAAAATGTAGTATAAGATAAATCGTACATGAGGAAGACGATGTCATAGATGAACTTTGAGGGGAGTAGATGACTTTTGTTCCGTATCGTGTGAGTCACAAAATCTCCATGCTTAACTGACGTATACTTTGTGCGCTTTCTTTTCCCATGTCATCACCTTGCTCATACCATCCACCTTCTCTCTACACATTTTCAGTCACACTGACCCCTCACACAACACATTTTAGAGGAATATGTTGTGTTTCATTCAAAATGGTTCCCATTGCGGGGCTTGCTTCTCGTTCTCCTTATTCTCAAACACCTTAAGTCTCGACGTCGAAACTCATCCTCTTCATCTCTGCAATCCATAACATTCTCACCAAATCCACATCCACTATTAGGACTCCTGACACTTGTTGGAAGAATTCATGTGTGCAAATTTATAAAGAAATTCTGCTCATAAAACTTTACATCCCATGACACAAAATGCTCTTATCCACATCATACACTTTCCACCCTTCTTTTCAAAGGATATCCTAGAAAAAACACTTTTCGCACTCCTACTCGCCAATTTACCTCCCTTACTCTTTGATCATGTGCATAACACAACACCCAAACACTTTATATGCTCAAAAGATTAGGGTTTATTAAGCAAAATCTCATAAGGTGTTTTAAATCCGAGTAATCTAGGGGGTTCAACTAATTAAATGACACGCCGCTTGCACATTCTCCCAAAATTAATGGAAGATTAGCTTGATTGAAACGTTAAGGCTCTAGCTACATTTCCGTTTTGTTGAGGCTTGCCCACACAAGAAGTCTCAAATATGATGCCATTGTCACAAAATTAATCCCCCAAAGATTAATTTTGTCTCATTGTCCTACGCACGACTTTCATATCTTGACAAAATGATGTTTTATTAGAGCAACAAAATGCAGAACATAAACTCAACTTATGTTTATTACTTAAAAAATACGTCCACACAACTCTTGAAAAATCATCCACTATACTCAATAAATAACGAGAACCACAGTTGATGGAGTTATTATAAGGGCCCCATAAATTTAAATGAACAACTCAAACAAACGAATAACTTACTATGTTGCTGATTGGAAAACTACTCCTATGTTGTTTTGCACGAAGGCATATATCACAAGACTTATTATTAAAAGTCATACTAGAGTTACTCACAATCGGTGCAGTGGAGATGTTGCAATACCTTTCTCGAAGGATCCCCATTCGTTGATATATGCCATACTCTATCGAACAAGGACCATGTAGCTTCAACATAACCTAGAATAATCTAATGGGTCTTGGACCTATGTGCAATACCTCTAACACTTTCACCTTTGGAATACCACGGAAATATAAAGTCCATCCACGCGTTCACCGATCACAATCACCTTACTCGTCGTTGATCTTGATCTATATAACACAAAGTTTGTTAGTGAATTGCATGTACAATTCGACTCATCGCTTAATTGAGTTGCCGAAATTAAATTGCAATTTAATTGCGGTACATAAAGAACATTCTTAATCTTCAAGCCTTCGTGCAATATCACCGAGCCAGTTTTGTTGCATTAGCATGTTCCCATCCGGCAATCCCATCGAACAACGATTCATATTGGTCACATTAATCAAAGAGACAAATCACACGTTACATGATTGGATGCCCGGTATCAATAATCCATCCCGGATCTTTCGTACCATTAGTATTAAACTACTCAATGAGTTAATAGCTGCTGGACTTGATCGGAAGAGAGCCCAACTAGCGCTGCCTGGTCTCCCATTGAAGGTGTGGGGAGACGCTTGCTATAGTCACAAGCCAATCAACCTGATCGGCAAACTCAAACAATAAAGTCACAAAGTCGAGCCTCGTCGATGCCTCGTCATATTAATATCCACGCAAATCCACTCAAACACAAACCCATCACAATCGTTCCCAAATTAACATCACACCCTGATTAATCACAATCACAGTTGCTCTCTTTGGACATCACAGTATGCGCACACCAACACCAAAAAGGATAAGAAAATTCCCACAATAATATCTTCCAATTCCCACAATAATTCCACTATAGTTCACAAATTCTGGTAAATCAATGTAATTTGTTTTTTTTTTCTAAGAGAGTGAGATCGATCTTAGGATCTCCTGAAATGGGAAGGAAGTTTTAATCAATTTAGTTCTTGTAATAATTTAATTTTGTTGAATGAAAATAATGAATAATAAAGGATTTAAAAAATAAAAAAAATAATGGTCTCCCCAATTAAACTGACGTATAAACAAAATTTGAATTTAACCTAAGCTCTTGATTCATGTTAAAATTTTCTCTCATATAATTCTCTATATTCTCATTCATCCAAACAACACAATACACCATGTCAGTTATCTCATTTGGTAAACAAAGTCAACCAATATTTTTAGTCGTAACAGTAACTCAGGTACATCATCCAAACGCCTTCACATCCACGGCTATTCGTATCACCAATAGTTTCCCGCCTTTCAATCTTTAGCTTTTTTTTGCCTTAAGACTTGCGACAAAACATGGATAAGCTTAAACTCCCTAGCTGCTTAGTACAACGACACTCATCTCTTGTACTCGATTGTCAAGAACAGCTACATTCATCGTCGTCTGTTGCAGCTCTCCTGAAACTTTTGGTTCATCCTCCAACAGCTTTTGTCAACCATGCATCAAGATTTTCATAAACTTTTAGCTTCCAATTTGAGCTGACTTTCACGAGTTTGAACGCATTCAATGCCTTTCACCTAAATAAAACACACACAAATATGTATGATAGATGGGATCTGTTGAAATCAGAGATTGCTAGCACAAGCAGAGAAGATCACAACTTTGTTCATCAATTGAATGAAGAATAGAACTAACAGAAAGAAGTTTTAAGAGAGAATTTCAGAGAAAATCTAAATAGAATTCTGAGATGATTTTATTACTGAATGATTGAATGATTTACAAGCCATGACAGCTTATARAGTAACATCTCAAAATACAAGGAAAAGATCTAGAAAAGATTTTTTAAATAACCCTGTGAAAGACCTGTCACACACCTAACAAATATTGTTGGAGTTAGGCTATAATATTGACACTATATTATATGGTTGCTATTTTTTAGGGAATTTGAATTGGTTATCTATTATTTAACGGATGTATAATCATGTGAATATTTTGGCAGTTATAATATGGCACAGTTACTTGCTTTTATTTAGGAACAATTATTTCTTAATTGTACAGTTTTCATAGGATTAACATGTCGATTGAAGTTGCAACTGCCAAAAGATAATATCCCACACAACTCTATAAATACTCTTAATTATTATCATCATTTTTACTGAGAGACTTTCTTTGTTAAGAGTGCAACATTAAAAGCGTTACTTTGATAAATTCTGGAAGTGTATTTGCTTGCAACCCTTGCACTTAATAGTGGAGGCAAATAACACTTTAAAGAGAGTGTTTTTCACGTAACAAAGTTCATTATTTTGTTTAATCCCCTGTTGTTTTACAATTTTAAAGTGTTATTTTTCTTTCCAGATGTAAATTGTATTTCTACAATMCCTTTGCCAACAACTTTTGCTATGTTGCTATTTCCCATCAACACATGTTGGCCATCACATGCTTTGTATTCCTTAAACTGTGACTTGTCATTGCATACATGAATTGTTGCTCCTGAAACAAACCACCAGTCACTTGTTTCTTCAAGACCCGCCAAATGCACTTCTGAGATCATACTTACATTCAAGTCAGAAATCATAGCAACAATATCACTAGTTTCACTTTCAACAATATTGGCCGATTTCTTTTTGTTTGTGGAATCTTGCTTCTTTTTCTTCAACACTTCACAATCACATATAAAGTGTCCTGGTTGTTTGCAGTAGTGACATTTAAACACTTTTTTCTTCTTCGAAGTGGAAGCCTCCGAGTTTTCTTCAATAGTCTTAAATTTTCTCTTGTTCTTTCCTCCATTTTTCTGAGTATTTTCTGTCACATGTACTTTGGAATCAGACTTAGTTACTTGCTTATTCATAAGAGTACGTGTTTCCTCCTCTATACGCAAGTGTTTCATAATTTGTTCCAAAGTCAATTTCTCAGTTGTATGAAGTAGTTTCTTTCTATAATCATTCCAAGTCGAAGGCAACTTAGCAATAATTGCTCCCACTTGAAGTGATTCAGAAACATCAATGCAATATTCAAGTCTTTAAGTCTATTTACAATAGTTTGTAAATCATATACTTGATTCATAACTGATTTATCATCAACCATATTAAAGTCAAAATATTGTGCAATTWAAAACTTATCTGTCCCTTGTTTCCCATTGTTGTATTTCTCCTCTAGTGACTTCCAAATTTCGACAGGCGACATAGTTGATGTATACATATTGTAGATTCGATTAGAGAGTCGATTCATGATATGGCCTCGACATAGCATCTCATCCTCTTTGCGTTTCTTCCTTTGTTCTTCAAGCGTAGGGTCTTCTCCTTCCTCCTTGTCTGGAATTTTCGAAAGATCGGCATCCAAGACGTAAAAGATCCTTAGAGCAGTAAGAATGAAAAATATCTGATCCTTCCACCGATTGAAATTAGTTCCATCAAACCTTTCAAGTTTGACAGTATCTTGATTAACCAAAGAAATTGCAGCATGGGTGTTGACATCCATTGTAAAACAAATGATGAAATGGAATCATTATTGTCTAATAGAACTTGGGAATTGGTTGACTTACCATATGGTTCTAAACCAATTGGTTGTAAATGGGTATTTAGAATTAAATACAATACTGATGGTTCCATACAATGTTTTAAAGCTAGATTAAATGAGCTGCACAAGGATTTAGACAAAAAGAAGGTATTGATTATTTTGATACATATGCACCGGTAGCAAGGTTATCTTCCATTAGAATACTATTGGCTCTGTCGTCAGTGTATGATTTGGAAGTACATCAAATGGATGTGCAAAACTGCTTTTTTGAATGGTGACTTACATGAGGAAGTATATATAAAACAACCCGAAGGGTTTGTGTTGCCCGGCCATGAGAACAAAGTGTGTAAATTAATGAAATCACTATATGGCCTAAAGCAAGCACCGAAACAATGGCATGAGAAAATAGATTCCATTTTGTTATCACATGGTTTCGTGCACGATGGTGCTGATAAGTGTATTTACGTACTCTAAATATAATGATCAATATGTTGTGATAATATGTTTATACTTGGATGACTTATTGATCATTAGCACAAATATGAATGGTGTGAATGAAACCAAAAATTATATTTGTTCCAAATTTAAGATGAAAGATCTCGGAGAAGTTGATACTATATTGGGAATAAAGGTGAAGAAGTGATGTATTGTATTGATATATGGTTTTTTTCTCCCCATTATTGCTATTTTGCATGGTTTTTGGCKTCGTTAAGGCCCTCTTTGCTACTAATTAATGTGTTTGTTTAGTGTTTGAATGAGTTTTAGGTTGCTTTCATTGATTTGGAGTGATTTTGGACTCATTTGCGAGCACTARGGAGCCTTAGAAGGAGTAGTGAGGATCTAGGAGTGAAGCTACGCGAAAAATGATCGTTGCGAAGCATTGATTTTGACATATGCTCACTCTTTTAGTCATAAGTCACGTTTCGTATGTCGGATTGGTGTGATTCTAATCTTCATCTGGAAAACTAGAACTTACGAGAAGCTTCGATTTGATATCGTTCCGAGTATGCCTAAGTTTGGACAACCAGAGCTCGAGATATGAGACTTCGGAAAGAATGCCGAACGCGAAACTGCCCGGCAGATATTAATCTGAAGCGATTGGTTATGAATGTAATCGCAATAGGTTCAGACGTCGATTTGGAGTTTTAATATACATTTTTGGGCTGTTATTTTAGGGGATTATTTTGTAAAATTCTTACGCAAGCCTTATGCTGGGAACTCTCAAAGAGTAAGTCTTCCAAAGAGAGTTTCCTATATTGTAATGGACTTTATAATTATGATAGGTATAGTTTAGTTTTTAGAGAATTGATTTTTGTATTCTCTCTTCTTTGCACAATAGAAACCTTCTGAGCTTTATTTCTCCAGTTATATTATCAGCGAGCACTCAAGTTATTTATCCATGTATTTCTTATTTATCTATTATTTATTGTTATAATTTTGTTCTATTGATTCATTGTTGAATTGGTTTTATTCGTTTTATTAGATTTTCATATTGGATTCTAGGTTTGAATTATTGCTATTACGGTTGATTTTATTGCATTTAATCATGGCTTGAGTAAGTTTTACCTTCCTAGGGCAATTCGGGATCATAGTAACATAAGTATAGACTTGTCGCCTGATCTTGAAGAGTTTGATTCAGATATTCAGTCCTTGGCAATTTATGAATTCCTTTGATTGTCTTTCATAGTTGTTCACATTAGAGGTAGTAGCATGTGACTTAATTGTGTAATTAGATTAGTCAAGTTTACTCGAGATCTAGACGGATTGAAACTTAATACAAGATACTACGTCGAAGTAGGATATGAAAAGAACTAATCCTAAGTCGAGAGATACGGTTAGGAGTAGTGTCTATGATTCATTCGCATTTCGAGAGAACTTTGATCCTATTCGATTGTGCCTATTGTGAATTGTTTGATACCATCATAGTATTGTTGATTGTTGTTATTCAGTGACTGATAACCCTAGACTTTAATTGATTATAGTTTAGTCATAGTTGAATTCATTGCTTTAATTAATTGTAGCTGAAAATAACTCAAACAAAGGTTCTTTTACTAATCTAGATGCTTTTAATTAATTAATAATTAATTGTTGCTTCCTTGTGGGTTCGACCTGTTACCACTAGCTACATTATTAGTGTAGTTTTTAATAGGTTATTTTTGATAGGTACGCGACAAGCTATCAAGAAGCACAGTGGGCGGTTTTTGTTTTAACTCAATACTCATAATGTATGAGAAAATTTTGGATAGTTTAACCATTTAAATTTTAATGATACAACACCCATATGAATGTAGCCTGAAACTTTATAAGAATACAGGAGATCTGTTTCCACAACTTGAGTATGCAAGTTAGCATATAGGAAGTCTTATGTATGCCATGCATTGGCACTAGACCGGACATCGCTTATGAGCAGTGTGTAGATTGTCGAAGATACGCTAGTAGCTGGTGTTTAAGGCATTGGGGAAGGCAATAGGAAGATATTTTGGTTATATATTTGAAAAGAACCAAAACATGGGATTGGTATTATAATGGTACGTACTTGGCTGCAGTATTCTTGAGGGTTACAGTGGAGCTAGTGTGGATTACTAGTTCGGTGTGAATAAAGTCCAACAGGTTGATATTCAGGTTAGCCGACGGTGGAGCTATATCTTTGGGCTTCAAAACGACAGACGTGTATTTCTCATTCTACATGGAATCTGAATTTATAGCCCTTGGCGGCTTGCGGGCAAAGAGGTAGAATGGCTTAGAAATTTATTATTAGATATAAAGTTGTGGCCACAACAAATGCCAGCCATATCTTTGCATTGTGATAGTGAAGCAACYATGTCTAGAGCTTATAACAAAGTATACAATGGAAAATCTAGGCATATAWGTCTTAGACATGCTTTTGTTKGGCAATTGATATCCGGAGGTATAATTACCATTGTGTATGTGAAATCATGTGGAAATTTGGCTGATCCTTTCACAAAGGCACTTTCAAYGGAATTGATTAAAAATACTTCCATCAGCATGGGTCTAAAATTGTTGAATTAAATCACCAGTAGTAGGAACCCACCTCCTCCTCTAAATAATCTTTGYTTTAGGAGTTTAATGGGTAAAAACAAACTACTGATAAGTGATAAAGATTGACACAAGTGAATTTGGTGTCATACTAGAGGATGAATGAGTTGTCATTCTTAATGAAATTTATTATATTAAGTTAAGTGAAAATAAATTTCACCTATATGAATAATTGAGGTGGTGCCGCTTCAGCAAGAATTGATGTAGTTCTTGTATATTATTCATGAATCCGGGATTAGACACATGGCCATATACGTGTCAGAATTTAGTATTAGTGATGATAATTAGAAGAAATTATGTGCATGATCTATCCGGTTCTGATATTAYGAATCATGGTTTAAGCAAACTAGCCACCTATGATCTCATCAAAACTTTGGTAGATTAATGCTAAGTGGAAGTTTAAACTTCGGATACTTTCATTAAGCATATTTATGTCAGTAATATTATAGCCTAAGTGGGGGATTGTTGGAGTAATTAGGCTATAATATTGAGAGTATATTATATGGTTGCTATTTTTTAGGGAGTTTGAATTGGTTATATATTATTTAACGGATGTATAATGATGTGAATATTTTGGCAGTTATAATATGGCACAGTTACTTGCTTTTATTTAGGAACAGTTATTTCTTAATTGTACAATTTTCATAGGATTAACATGTCGATTGAATTGAAGTTGTAACTGCAAAAGATAATATCCCATACAACTCTATAAATACTCTTACTTATTATCATCATTTTTACTGAGAGACTTTCTTTGTTAAGAGTGCAACATTGAAAGCGTTACTTTGAAAAATCCTTGAAGTGTATTTGCTTGCAACCCTTGCACTTAATAGTGGGGGCAAATAACACTTTAAAGAGAGTGTTTTTCATGTATCAAAGTTCATTATTATTTTGTTTAATCCCCTGTTGTTTTACAAATATAACCTAATCTTTTCTCCTAACTATGTAGTCGGGCAAGTAAGGGTCGAATTCCAAAAGACTAAATGGTTTAAAATGGTCTATTTTTATTCTAATTTATACTAAGCAAGTAACAATTCAGAGTTGAGATTGATTAACTATGCTAAAACTAATCAACACAAATGGAAATAATGTGATTAAAATTCAACGATTAAAAACACCTAGAGTTAAGCATCACCTCTAGCATAATTGACACCAAACAATTCATACCCCAATTTAATCGATTAATTGTTCAAGAAAAAAAGTAAACCTATAAAATACCACAAACCTCTCCCGCGTATCTATGACTTCTCTAATTTGCAATCAAGCCTACTCTCGTGGAATCATACAAATTAGAGACATTAATCGCAAAATCCTAATTTTCCAACAATTCATTTAACCTACTCCCGTGGAAAATTTTATGTTCTTAATTGAAATAATCAAATTCATCATTACCCAATTCCATATAACAATCAAAACTCAGAAGTGAGAAGAATTAAGAGGGTGAGTGTGAAAGTTTAGCATTTACTACACTAACTCCCAAGGAATTTATACTCCGTACCATTTACTACCTTTTTCTATAACATCTGATAGATTATTTTCTACCAGAAATTATAAGGAGAAAATAATAAACTGTACAACATCTATCATGATGTTGTAACAGAATCCAACCATCCAACCACCCAGTGGCGGACCCTCGACTGGTGGGTCACTATTAATAAACAAACTTGTATTAAAAAAATTTCTTAACCAAAAATTACACTAAATCAACACCAACTAGCTACTAATTTGGAGTAAGTAATAAACTAATACACTTTCATAAATTTACCAAACCAAATTATCAAATCTATATTAAACCATCAAATTACTCACTTATAATAAACAATTTATCAATCAAAAATCAAAATTATCAAATTACAATTTACAAATTCACAAGTTTAGAAAAATAATAAAAGAAAAAAGACATGAAACAACTAAAACACATAAAAATAACAGAATTTAAATACCTCAAATAATTCATAAATCAGGAAAAAAACAGAAAAATAGAAAAAAAAAGAATACAATAATAAATTAATCAGAAAATTAAATCAGAATTTCAGAAAATATCAACATTAACAACAAAAATTTAATAATGACAATGATTAATGAAATTAAATATTGAAAATATGAATTAAAAAACTCACTTGATTCATTGGAAATGGAGAAAATGTGTCAAAAAAAAACAAAAATAGTGGGCGGAGTGGGATTTGAACCCGCGACTGATATCGAGGTTGTGAAAACTGATAACATCTGTTTGCTTTTGATGCTTCATTTATTTTATACACGGAGTTAAAGAGTTTTTAATTATAAAAAAGCCCAAATTTTTTTGGGTCGACTGGTGGTAAATCCGTGCATCCAATGGCCCAAATAGGTCGCCACTGCACACCCTAACATTATCTTTCTGTACCTGTACTAGTGTCGTGCTCTTTTTTTTTGGAGTCTCAAAGTTTTTGTTCCCTAGCACTTTTTTCTCCAAGCACAATTAACACATGTAGAGATCAATGGTATTCATTACCAAGACAACTGTAATTGAAAGGTGCATCAGTAGTTTGGTACATTCATGGGAATAATATGTATGGTTATCAGTGCTATTAACTTATTATAAATATAAAAATCGAAATGGCAACTGCTAATGTAATATAGAGAATGCTCAAAGATCATTTCTTGTTTCTGTCAGAAATTATATAAAGATTAACTTCCTTTTTCAAGTGAGAAGGTCAATAAATGATTTCCTAACTTGATAATTTTATTTATTCTTTCTGAGTTATGGAGAAGTGAAAGGGATATACAAATTATACCAATCATCCTTATTGGAAACTAGCAGATCGAGGGTCAAATCAAAAGGGTGCCCTAAAACTGATGCACAATTCCTTGATGACACGTTAATCTAGACATAAGCCAAAATTTGAAGTTTAAACGCAATTTGTCATTCGGAAGGTTCTTCACAGAGAATTGAGTTACATATTGGAAGTGGAATCCAACAAGTATTGTGGATAACTAAGGAATGCAACTCACAAGGATACATGATTATGAGAGTAAATACAGTGCAGCAGGAGAGAACTGACCAAGAAGAGTACAAGAGTTACCTGAAACATTTCTATCCACTCTGCTCTGTGAGCAAACTTGTATCATTCAGGTAATTCGCCAGAGCAATACCATTCGGTCAATACCAGTAGTCCAGAACTTCTTATTTGAGCTCGCGGAGCTTAGATTTAATTTTTTTGGTCTGGTGTTTGACTGCGAATCAGTGCGATTTTCGTTATTGTTCAGTATTTTGTTGTTACTATTATCTTAGTATGTGGGGGTATCTTACTTTAAAAGTTGTCGGGGCCAATAGCACTAATTTCACCACTTGGAAACACTCTTTGACCTGCTAATGTCAATATGGGTCTTCACTCGTGATTAGTCTTCAACACAAGTCCCATAAGTAATATTGCCAGCTAAGAGTAATTTACAGTAGACATAATTTGAGATGATAGTGAAATAAAAAATTAAAGATAGTCAACATTAAGTATGGTGTGTAGCAATCCTCATAATTATTTGGTTTCAATCCAATGTATACCCAGAACACTAACAAGCACAAAAATTTGAGTTTGCAACATTGCGAGAGATGTTATATTGCATTCATCAGGCATTCAGGCATACATTATCTTCATTATCACCCAAGCTCAAGTCATATGATCCATGAATAAACAGAAGCTATTAAACCACAATGTTTGAAGACAAACAGCAMGTTCAAAYACATATTCATGGCCAAATTTGAGGAGCTTTAACGATAATAACACCAAGTTTTCTACTCATGAATATCTTTTGATGATTTGTAACAGTTGTCTGCTCACTGGACAGGAAACCAACACGTCTTTGGGTGTATTKATCGATACCACCCACTATGTGATCAAACAGCTCATAAGGTGGACTATTATTGTGGTATTGGGGAGCCCTGGGGTCTGAATATACGAATTGGTGAAAATGCAAAATCCTGCACCAGTAAATAATCCAATAAGCTAGGGTGCTATTACAAACAAGAACGATGTATGTCGAAGAACCAAACAAACAACAATAATCAATTCACCCAAATTCATAATCAAATGAATACACACAACAAAGTACTTGTAATAATTGCACCTGTATTTGGGTGCCAGAAAAGATGAAATTCACATGATCATATGTAAGACCGACAAAGAAATCCATGAAGCTTCCAGCACTGTTGTAAGGTGCACTGCTACCAATATGATGTGAATCCATGTGTTTATTCCAACTCATTTGAGAAACTCTATTATTGTTTTCCAACTACCCAAAAACCAATATATATCAGCTACATGAGAAAATAACACAAACATGACAATTGTTGCCCTAAAAGACAAACTAAAGTCAGCATTCAGCAAAGTCTTTCCCTAAAAGACCAAAAGGCTTTGCTAGAAGGTACGAATAATGAGATACTGAAACTTTTCTAAAGAAGATTYGGCACAGTTTAAGCGATCTGAAAGTTTAATGCTTATGTATACAGCACTTTATATGATTTTGGAAATTCCATTTAAGTTCCAAATTGCCAATAAAAGTAAAAATARCTTCAATRACGTACACTTAAGAACGAAAGAGACTAGACAAAATTAATGCCTCAATCGTCCCAAACGATGGCTCAATTTCGGTCTCGGAAATCTAACACTCAAGTTCTNGGCACAGTTTAAGCGATCTGAAAGTTTAATGCTTATGTATACAGCACTTTATATGATTTTGGAAATTCCATTTAAGTTCCAAATTGCCAATAAAAGTAAAAATARCTTCAATRACGTACACTTAAGAACGAAAGAGACTAGACAAAATTAATGCCTCAATCGTCCCAAACGATGGCTCAATTTCGGTCTCGGAAATCTAACACTCAAGTTCTCAATCTAAGTTGTCATGCTAGGCCTCTAAGCTGCAATATATCTATGACTCCTAAATGATGGCTCTAATGGAAAACAATAAAGCCTAAATAGATTGTGGAAACAATAGCTAACTCTAAATTCAAGTCACTAGTTTAGAGTTCATATCAAACCAAGACCAACGTGGTGAAAATGGGATCAAAACCCTAGCATGGACCTATATGAAGTGAAGACTCCCAACATCCAAGACCCTTGTAAGACCACTCAAAAATAGGAAAGCAAACATGTAAAATCATAAACCATTTACTAAAGTCCATCTAGAAACTAAACTATTTACACACCTTGCGTTTCATTTTTTTTTTTTTGAGTTTTCAATAAGAAAAATAAACAAAACAAAACAAACATACAAACACGACGGACGACGGCTAATCAACAAACACAAGGCAATAAAATATATACATGCCAAAAAGAAGTCCAAGCAAGTCAGATGAAGCTGCAGACATAGAGAAGAATCAACATGATCAGTCGAATTCTCAATCATCCCTATCAACTCACTCCAAATCATGGCTCCAAGTCAATGATACTATAATAAAACCTGAAGGGGGTAGTTACTTCCACCAAATGAAACCAAGTCATAGGCTTAATGCTCAWGATTAATAACTAAACCAGTGTAATCAACCTCAAACAATCATTTCTATTCTAAATCTACTCATAAGCTAAACAAACAAAGAAATAAAGAGAAGSGTTAGAAAGATCTTACCAAATGGCCTTGATACAAGCATTTAAACATGATACAACTCAACAAATTCAATGGTCTTCAAACCTACAAAAGTGAGAGAACAAAAAACTCCAAAAAAGAAAAAGGTGAGAAGAAAACAAAAATTAATGTAAATGAAAATGAAAAACTTTTCGAGTTTTTAATAGGGGACTTTTTTTTACTATTTTAAAAATGTGGGGGAAAATTGTTCCTGTCATGGCTGAACAACTAGAATAGAAAATATGTACCCAATGCTGTCAAAAAGAGTGAAGGGCGATAGGAAGGAACAAAGCAAAGAGGTGTTGCTAGTAAAAAGCATATATGGTCGTAATAATTGTTTTACACATGACACAGATAAAGAAAAATCCATAGACAAAG
>SNQN01000831.1:7429-26382 GCA_008642245.1 Bassia scoparia | reverse complement strand
CAAGTTATGTACCACCCCACTTGTGATCACTGCTGTCTTAATTGGATTACCTATAGACTTTGATGAACTTGGAAAGATAATCTTCGAGGTTTGAGGTTTCTACCTCCAAAAACCTGTTGAAAACCTTCCCAATTCAAAAGAGTCCTTCTACTCAACCTATTCTCCTCCTAAACCTATTCTCCTCCTAAACCTCAACAGACAAAATAAAGTCTCATTTACTCCTTAGACCTTACTTTAAACTCTCTTCAATCCTTGCTGAGAAAGAAAATAGCAAAAGAGGGGGCGCGCATGCAAGCTTGGAAATTGAGGAAACCCCTACTAAAAAAGAAAGCTTGGGGATTGGCAATATGAACACACGAATGTTATAGAAGGACCTTTGACAATCACTGGACCCAGAAGTTTTGGGGGACTAGGGATCAAGGATCTTTCCATCCTAAAAGACATAGCTTTGACAAAACTTGCTTGGAGACTGCATTAAAAAAATACCATAGCTTCCTCAATTGTTCATGCCAAGTATGTGGCCAATAGACAGACCCCAACTCCTTTTCACAGAGGTTCCCATATATGGCAGAATATTGGGAGAACTTGGACCACCTTTGAAAAGTCCTGTGGTTGGATAGTAGGAATTGGGAGCAACATTAGCTTTTGGGAGGATGTTTGGACCCCCTTTGGAAAACTTAGGAGTCAAGTACAAGGCCCCATGGCACCTGAGGAGTCTACTAGGGTTGTTAGCAGTGTGTTAATTGAAGGGGTTTGGCATCTAGATCTCCTAACAATTGGGCTTCCTCCACAAATCTGTCTTTGGATTGAAAATTCTCTTCCCAGCTTGGGGAGTGACAGATTGGTCTGTTGGACAGCTTCAGGTAACCATTTTGACTCTTCAGCTCTGTACCAGGTCTGT
Source organism: Bassia scoparia (assembly GCA_008642245.1). NCBI lineage: Eukaryota > Viridiplantae > Streptophyta > Magnoliopsida > Caryophyllales > Amaranthaceae > Bassia > Bassia scoparia. The sequence goes on along the minus strand of SNQN01000831.1, from coordinate 25,481 downwards.
TGGTTAGAGAAACACCCAAACCCACCTACTGATACTTTCTGGAATCTCCCCTGGAATACTGTCTGCCCTCCAAAGATACAGCTCTTCTTTTGGCAATGCCTATGGAACTCTCTACCTACAAGACAGGTCCTATCCTATAGAGGGATTGTAACCAACCCTTCCTGCCCCTTCTGCCCTGGCCAATATGAGACTGTGTTACATATACTTAGAGACTGTCATAGGGCACAACAGGTTTGGGATATTGTGGTTCTAGGAGGTATAGACAGGACTTTAGAACTCAAGGGGTGGATCACTAAGAATTTAAAGTCTAACTCTAGCTTGCATCAAGTTCCTTGGCCCACACTGTTCAGCTTTATACTCTGGAGACTATGGATTAGGAGAAACCATTGGGTGTGTAACCATAAAGATCTTCCCATCCAACACTTCTGGTCACAGACCTTATTCCTAGCCAAAGAGTCTAGTCAACCTAAACTTCCTCCACAAATCAGCCCACAAATTGACCTATTCACTGTGGATCCCACACACACTAACCTTGTTTTTCTGGTGGATGCTTCCTTCAATAGAGACCTCTGCCTGGGAGGATTTGGCATATTGTGTTGTGATCTTGCAGGGAATTGGATGACAGGTATATGTGGCTGTTTCAAAGCCTTTGACAGTACAATGGGTGAATTAGTGGCCATCTATTGGGCACTGAAATGGATCCTCAAACAAGGATGGGAACATTGTACCATCTTGACTGACTCTCAGGTGGCTGTGGATCATTTGAGCTCAATGGCAAAGTATACTGATAGATATGTGAACATGGCAACTGTGTGCAGGGGGCTAATGCAAGATGTGCAGGGGCTGGGCATTCAAAAAGCAACAAGGAGGCAGGTGGCAGCAGRTGATCATTTTGCAAGAATCATGTTGAAAAATCACCAGGATCTAAACAAGTTTTTGTGTATCACTCCTACTTCAGAAGTTAATCTACTATGTATGGCTATGTCTGATATTTGTAAGGATTATGAAACTATGATTTCCTTAGGCTATTTAGAGCAAGTTAGTGACTTGCTGGACTGCTCAAACTCAAACCCATCTTTTGGCTAGTGTGTATGGTAGTCTATGTATGTTAGCTGAAGGAAAAAAACAACATCAATATCGTGTCGATTCTAGAGCCATCGATCACAGTATCTAAGACTCAAATTCTGATCCGCCAGTACGGATATCAATTGTGCATACAAGTTAGACTATTCATATGGTAGGAGATAAGTCTAGCATTAAATTCGAAGGACTAGAAATGCAACTGAAAAGAAAATTGTTGGTCTTAGGATTGAGACCAGAAATTTATTTTTACTTCTATTCTTTACTGTTATATAAGCATTGCTGTGTGCTGCTTTAACACACTGAAGCTTACCCTTATACTAGTGTACTTGTAAGGACTTCTTGACCTAATGGATTACAACCAATACTACCTTAAGTTGGTGGAAATTTCAATGCCAGCTGCAAAATATGATAAAAATGAGAAGATCAAAGCGTTATTGAATTTTCACTTGACTTTGATTTGTAAAAAAAGATTTAACGTGGACCAATGTGAGATAGACGCTTAAGTGAGAATTTCCAGTCAATTTTTTTGTCTTCACTTGATTGTTCATGTTGTGGATTGGCTTCGGAATGTTTTTCGGGCCTAACTCAGAAATTTAACTTTAAAGAGGTCTCTGCATAATAATGACAAAGAATTGAAAATATCTTTAATGTAAAGGTATCTATCAAAATAATGCACCTATCTTATGTTCTATTTGTCAAAAAAGACAATGGAGAAGGGCTGTGATCTTAGTGACTTGGTGATGGAAACTTATAAACTCTTGAGTCGGCTCTCTATAATACAGCTAAATGATTATTTATGAAGTTATTACTTGCGGACCCCAGTGTTGCATTGAGATTTGCGCAAGGTTGGTGTATCGTGACGTTTGATGATAATATATACACCAACGACATTAGGTTGGATATTGTTTAGAAAATTTTTACGACAAAGGAAACTTTTTTTAAATAATTGGTGTTTACATTGTAATTCTTCATAGCTTTTTGGGAACGAATTAATAGGCGTATTGTACAAGTGGAAGAGTTTAAGTCCGTAAATGATATATATATGAGATTAATGAGAGTTTTATACATTTTCTATGCTTAAACATTACGTAAGCTCAGTATCGTATAAAGAAATTGTTGTTGAATTATAAACTATTATATATTGCGGTAAAAGATTAATTATTGGATATAATTTGGAATAAAACTATATACTTGGAGTTTTATTAGGACGCCAGCCAGAATAAAGCTTAATTTGGAAAGGGGTCGGACTGGGAGGCTCGGGCCGTTGAACTGTCGGCAATAATACTAAATATACAGCGTTAGATAAGCTTATATATGCTTGTTTGAATGTTGATATGATATTTATCTCTGAACGTTATGGTTATGTAAAAAAGGTTGATTATTAAGGTAAATTTATATAAACTACGCGCTTTGCATTTCCACCCAACGTACCGCAACTAGTGCTTGTGTTAAATGCAAAATAATACAATATGGGATATCTTGCTTTTATTGCGACATTTTAAAAGGTATTCGCAATGAGTATACCATATACATTCGACAACTTGATTATAACACAATTACAAAGTTAGGCATATTATGGAATCACTAGAAGAAGGGAGAGGGATTACAAGGTATAATTGAACAGCAACGCAAAACACACATGCATGTTCAACCTGCAGCTATATTACAATAGGTGATGCTGTTAAGTAGTAAATTATAATGATACATATTATAAGTTCAGTGTAACTAAATCTAGATTAATTAGGATTATATCTATAGGCTTACGCTGACGGATATTGTTAAATTAATAGTTCTACTATATATCTTCAAATAATTATTCTTCTGTAATTGTCATAACTCTCATTGTAAATCAAATAGATTCAATACAACAATGGTAATAATTCTATTATAGAAAATAGAATATTTTAACCAATTCGTAATATTTTATAAATCTCATAACTTCCTAAATTAGCAATATTGTTGGAAAATATTTATATTTTAGTGTATTATGTGTTAAAAATAGTTTGTTTTGATTTATTTACTTGAGTTAAAGTTTGTTTGTAAATGATCAAACAAATATAGTTAAACATGCCTAAGTTTAGTTTGGTTTGCATTTGTTGAAAAGAAAAGCTTTGAAATGCAGTGTAATGCGAGTATATCGAGATATGTATAGTAACTTGGATTTAGTGTAGTGTATGCTTTAAAGAGGTTTTGTACGTGGTCTTCTTCGAAGGTGAGCTAGTACAAGGTGATTGGCTTGAATGAGTTGCAAGTTAGGTGGGTTGCGGTAATATATTGGCTGATTTATTTTTCCTAGGCATATTAGCATGGAGTTATTTAATTATTGTAAGTTTAATGGCTTTAATTTGTTAAAGTTTCGATTGAAGAATTAAGTAGAAGTGGTTTAATATGAATTTTTGTTGATCTTTTATGGTGTAAGTTTTTGGCTTCTTCTCTCCTCTTCATCTAAACAACTACAATTAGTATGCCTAATTTGCGTGAATCGTACTGTGTCGATTATGTCGGATAAATATATAATAAAATGACGCATTTTGTATGGCGATGTTTAAAATTGGATTTTATCATATTTTTCGGGTCGGCGTATTTTTTCTATTTGAGCTTTTATTTGTTTCAAAATTTTCAATGTTACTGTGTCGGGTATGTTATTTGTGTTATTTTGTAGGTATTTGAGACTGAATGTTGCTAAGATATTTGGAAAGATGTGAAGGGATATCCGATTCATCACCGTAGGATTTTAATGAAGGTATCGGAGCAAATGCACTGAATAGGCAGGATAACAAATAAGACACAACGATTATGATAAGTCGATTTGTTGTAATATAATGATTTATAGGAAGAATTGTAAGTTGTACTGTTAGCAGTTAACATCATTGAGGCCTCATTGGTGGTTACAGCGACAAATAAAGAGTGAAGAGGAGAGCGGCACAAGAAGAGAAAAGACGCTTAAATATTAGCTGGGTTGGAGCTCAAATGACATTGCCAAGTCAAATTATATCTGGAATGTGTTATGCAAAATAAATCGTTATTATTTGATAGGACTTGAGAAAATATAAATGCAATTATGATATTAATAAAATTAATATGTAATTTATATTTAAAGCTAACAATTAATGAATGTGATAGGTGCTGCAATTGAGCTATAATTATAGGATAGAGTATATTGTGTAGAAGTAGGGAAGTATTGAAGAGGTGGAGGTCGGAGCGAGGAGTCGCATGTGTTTTAGGTAGTCGAAAGGTGTGTATAATAAATTTGTAACCAATAAGATATCATTTATGGATACTTTTGTCTTCTATGATTATTTTGTTTTATGGCTTTAATAATGCTTATAAAACTACAGTTAAGATTGGTAGATAATTGTTAATTAGGTGTTTAATGTATATATTAGTGTATTATATTTATTTTAGAATAATAGTTTATTGATATCAGCTATGATGGTTAATAAGGATACGCGTCTATAGTTAAGGGATTATTAAATAAGATTGATTGATGTGTTGGATTCATGGGCATGTTCCGGAATGTGCGCCAATCTCATTATTTCTTGCCTTATTATGGATTTATGGTTGGAATGATATTTAATTAAGAGACATTAGGTTGACTAAATTCACATTCGCTTCATCAAGTAAAAATTGTATCCTAGAATTTGTAGTATGTGTGTTATGCTATGAAGGAGTATGCGTTGTTGAGTTGTGATTGTTAGGATTTCGAATATAATATATATATATATGGAAACAAGTGAATTAATTCATTTATTTCGTGTGAGTTAGATAGGACCAGGATTGTTAGGAAAGTTAGAGCTATATGAGGTTCATTTGTTCAGTTATCTTGTCTGTGACTTACTCCCAATTCGCGGAGTTTGGTTTGGGATTGGAATAAATTAGGGAGCGCATTTAGATATCCTATAGGTCGAGAGAGTGTTTTATGTATTTTTTAAGGATTATTTAAAACGCTTTCTTCTTGAAAACATGTATTGATTATTGGAGTAGGCTTATAATTTATTTTATAGTAAATCTGTTTAGTTGAGGTGATCTATCATTCTAGAACTCTTTATGGCTTCTATTTGGATGTTTACTTATTTCTTCTTATTGACATTTATTGTTGATCAAGTCTGAGTTATTTTATCTGACGGATTCTTGGGATTTTTATAATTTGGTATTGTTAATTTCACTCACTATGATTTATATGGTATACTATCGTGGGGGTAAATAATTCAAAATTGATAACTGGTGTGTGGTGTGGGAGCATATGATTCGGCTAATTGTCTCATAGATTAGATAGTTATGAAAAATTAGTTAGGCATAGAATATTATCTTTTTTAGGTGGCGAAGGCCTTTCGAGGCCCGCGAGTCTCTCGGTTTGTGTACTTCTTTTTGTTGTAATCATCGAAAGGCGGTTCGTGAAATCCGTGCTTAGTGTGTGTGTGTGCATATATTCTTTGTGGGGAACTACAACGCCGTCAAAATATTATTTCTACTATGTATGTTTTCGTGGATGTTGTATCAATCATGTGACTCGTAATTGTTAAAAATGGTTATTCAATTGGTATACATAACAGATAATCTATATAATATATCCTCAAAATATGGGAGTCTAAATACAATCTGACCCAAGTTTATGGACAGGATACAAACATATGGCGGAATGCAGCGAACTTGTGGAAGGAGAATTGGCTTTAAAAACTTAGCTTTTTTCCTATGAGCTTTGTAAATATATCCGGCATTGCATTGGTCGTAGGTACATATGGAAGGGTGTAATAGTCATCAACAATTGCATGTCTCACGAAATGAAAATTGCTTCAATTTGCTTTTGTTCGTTATGGAACACGGTGATTTTAGAATATTAGATGAGACTGTTATCCAAGGAATTGCATCGCTTCTCATTTGTAACCGGCATTCTTCCAGAAGTTGTGGGTAATATTTATTCATAAGTTAATGCTTGTGCGAATGATGTAGTTTCAGCTACTCTCTGGCGAGGAGCGTGAAGGACGAGTGGGATGGTTTGTTTTTTTAGTTCATTTCCAGAGGAAACCAGAAAATAAATTCTAAGGGAAGGACAACACCAATCTCTTGTCATGTAGATTTATCGAGGAGGAATTGAACACTAATCTGAAATCAGGAACTTACTTCCAATTAGAAAGCACTGTAGTCTCTAAAAATTATCCATTTATTTGGTCTAGATTTTTTCTTTCAATTCTAAAGCAAGCAAAGTGCTTTCAATGTTCTTTTAAGGATTTTGGCATAAATGCGATAGAGGGTTATGTGGGTAGAATTTGTCAATTGGCAGTAATCTGGTCTTAGCTGGAGATAAGGTCAAAATATTAGGTCAGATGCCTAAAGTCTATGATATTTTCACATGTTGCAAAATGACTTTTGCAGTGCCTCTTAAATTTTTGTTGGTTCTGTGCCATCACCATGGGTAATATTTAGGCACTTGGTTAGCATTTTTGGTATATTAAATTGATAGTTTTGTGAATTATTATCGCGAAGATATTTTTTTCTCTGCGGGATTGTAAGACAAAAGATCTGTTTTGTTGAGTACCTCGTGGTGAACAATATTTAAGAAATACTACCTAATTTTTCACATATATGGTGAGGACATTTCCCCAATGGATGACTATATACACTATAATCAATCAATTTAATAGGATTGGTTTGAGGTCGGACTTGCTCTAACAAAATATATTTGGTTATTTGACATAATTTAATTGCCTGGGGAATTGATTCTAAATTTCTATTCAATTTCTGGGTCATGTATTAGTGGGTAGGATTGTGACGAATGGTTCCTTGAAGTCATGATGTTTGGTAAAAGCATATTTTACTTCAAGGTATGGGTAAAAGACCCTAATTTGGAACTCTTAGAAATGATAGGAGCTGTTTATCAGATCCAATAAAGGTGAGAGGATGTTGTGGGCTCAATCAATTAGCATATATAGTTATACGATTAGGATCAAAGAGGGGGAGGGTTGTAATAATCCGTAGGTCTTTGCAAGAAGTCACTTATGTAGAATTTGCATTATGGCATTCATGTGCGAGTGATTTTAATGAGTGTCTTCAATTCTTTTACAACAAGATGCAAGGCAGAAAAGAGTCTTGAACGGAGGTCAGCCATTTATGCCAAGACGGCGTATGAATGTTCATTATTTATCTTCAATTCATGAGAGGTGGTGCTTATAGTTGATGGAAGTTGGTCCGTTCAACTTCATGGCATTAGATTTTATGTCGTGATTGTTTCTTAATTGTCTTTAGTAGCGAACCAATGGGATTCATTTGCTGTCGGGGCACGGGTTTTAGGCTTATAAGGTGGTAATTTTTTACGCACTTTTCAGGTTCCCATGGTTGTTTCAAGTGTTCTGCATAGGTTCATCTTCGCATTGCCTTTTCTAACCTATATTATCCATAGATTTTTGAACTTCACTCTGTCCTTCAGTGATTGCAGCAAAAGGATATAATTTTAATGTTTGCGAGAATGGTAGAGATTAACAAAGGAATCTAGTCTAATGTTATTAGATAAATAGTTACATGAGGACGCACGATGTCATAGATGATTTGAGGAGTAGATGGATTTTGGTTTTCCGTATGTGATGGTACAAAATCTAATGCTTAACTGCGTATACTGTTGTGGCGCTTGTCTTTTCCATGTATACCTTTGTTTCCATACTCATACATCACACTTCTCTTACTTTTTGCAGTACCTTTGCCCTCACAACAAATTTTGTGGAGGAATATGTTTGTTTTGTTGCATTGTCAAAATGGTTGCCATATGCGGGGCTTGCTTCTGTTTCATTATCTCTTTTCAAGACCTTAGTCTGCTCGGGAATGTTGGTAAACTTCATCCTTATCTTGCGATCCTATTATTCAAGATCATTAGCATTTCAACTATTTATGAGGCTCTTCGCTGACATGTTTGGTGATTATCATAGTGTGCAATTTTAAAAGTGCAAATTCGTGCTCATTTATTAATTTTAGCTTATTATCATGAATTCAAAAATGCTCTTTAGAGATTCCACATTTATTGAAGGCTTGTCACTTCTTTTAAAAGGATTCTAGAAACATTTTTGATTATACCTAATGCCGTTTGAAAATATAACCGTCTCCTTATCCTTTGATCTTTAGTGATACAATTGACGCAAACACTTATATTATGTTTCTCAAAGGAGCGTAGGTGTATTTTTTTTACAGAAAATCTCTAGGTGATTTCTTCATCGTGTAATCTAGAGGGGGTTAACTAATTAAATGAACAGTCGCTTGACATTTCCCCTTAAATTTAATGGAAGATTAGCTTGGATTGAAAACAGTAAGGGTTAGCTACATTTCCGTTTTGGTTGAGGCTTTTGCCCAACAAGAAGTCTCAATTATGATGCATTGTTCACAAATTATCCCAAAGAATTTAATTTTTTTTCTCATTGTCATACGCCGATTTCATATCTTGACAAATTGGATGTTTTATTAGAGCAACAAATGCACAAACATAACTCAACTTATGTTTTTATTCTTAACAATACGTCACACAATCTTGAAATAATATCCTATCTCATAATAGACGAGAGCACAGTTGATGGGTTTTTTATAAGGGCCCATAAAAATTAATGAACCAATAAACAAGAATAATTTCTATTGCTTGCTGATCTGAAAATACTCCTATGTTGTTTTGTCGCAGAGGATTATTACAAGATTATTATTAAAATATACTAAGAGTTACTCAATCGGTGCGTGGGAGATGTTGGCAATACTTTATCGAAGGGATGCCAATTAGTTTGATAAATTTGCATTAATCTATCGACAGGAATGTTGCTTCAAACAATAACTAGATATTAATGGGTTTTGGACTATGGTGCATATACCTCTAACACTTTTAACCTTTGGAATACAGGAATATTAATTGTCCTCCAGCGTTTAGATATACTTTCATCGTACGTTTGATCTATATAACAAAGTCTCTCGCTTTAGTGAAATTGGATAGTAAATTTCGAAAGGGCTCATTTCAGTTAATTGAGTTGCTGAAATTAAAATTGCAATTTAAAATCTTGCGGTATCATAAAGAACATTCTTAATTCAGCTTCGTGCAATATCACCGGAGCAGTTTGGTTGTGTGAGGGCATGCTTCCTCATACGGCTAATCCGGATCAGGAGGAAAATGTCATATTTGGTAAATTATTCAAAGATTTGACATTAATGAAACGTTACAATGATTGGTGCCCGGTATAATAATTCCATCCACCCCGGATTTTTCGTACATTCAAGTAATATAAAACTATCAAATGATTAATAGTGCTTGGATTGATGGAGAGAGCCAACATTTTGAGCGCTTTGGCGGGCATTGGTCTAGCCATTGAAGGTGTGGGGAGTTGCTTGCTAATGAATGTCACAAAGAAAGTTAACCATGATTAGGGCAAACTCAAACAATAAAGTCACAAAGTCGAGCAGCTTGTCGATTGCCGGGTCGATCATATTTAATTAAGCAAATCATAAAACATAGAAACGCATCGAAGATCGATTCGCAAGTACATCAACCTGTTATCAGAAATTAAGTTGCTCTCTGAATTGGAGACATCGGTATGCGCCTAAAAATTCACATTAAAAGGATAACAGAAATTAGGCGAAAATATAATCTTCCATTTACAAAATAATTGCCTCTGTAAAAAATTCTGGTAACTCAATGTAATCTTGGTTTTTTTTTTTGTGGATGAGAATGAAGATGATCTTAGGATCTTGAAATTCTGGTGAAGGGAGTTTTTAGGATCAATTTTAGTTATATCCGTAATTGGATTTAAATTGGGTGTTGAATTCTGAAAATAATGGGGAATTAAAATAGGATTTAAAAAAATAAATGAACATAGTGGTACTCGAGTCCCGATTACTGACGTATTAAGAAAAAGGGGTGTATGAATTTAACCTGGGAAGCTTTTGATATATGGTTCTAATTTTCTTATTAAATATATTGATTTCTATATTTCATTCATCATAACTAATAACCATGATCAGTTATTAATTTGGTCAACAAAGAAACAAATATTATATTAGTCGTATAAAGTATAGTCGTTAGTACTATCAAGCTTCACATCCACGGCTAAATTGTATACAAACTCAGTTTCCAACTTTCTCATATATTAAGGGCTGGTATGGTATTATTTATTGGCGCTTAAGGACTTGCGACTAAAAACATGGTAGCTTAAATTCCCTAGCTGCTTAGTACAACGAAAAGGTGATCTATTGTCTCGATTGTCAAGAAGTAATTTCAATCGTGTTGTATGCAGCTCTCCTGAAACTTTTTTGGTTTACTAAAGCTTTTGTCCCATGATAAGGATTTTTATTGAATTTTAGGTTTCAAATTTAGAGCTGATTTCACGGTTTGAAGGCAATTAAATGGGATTATCCCTTTTGAATAAAAACAACACAAATATGTATGAATGATGGGATCTTGATTGAAATAGAGATTTGCTAGCGGAAGCAGAGAAAGATCACAATCTTTGTTCCTCAATGAATAAAGCTAGAATAACGAGGCAAGTTTTTTTAAGAGAGAACTTTCGTGAGAAAATTAAAATTAGAATTTGAGATGATTTTATTATGAAATGATTGAATGAATTTACATTTAAGCTGACGTTTACAGTAAATCTGCAAATAGGCAAGGAAAGATCTAGAGATTTTTTTCAAATAAACTAGTGACAGGAGTGTCAACACCTAACAAATATAATACTTTTCTCCTAACTATGTAATCGTGGAGTAAGGGTTGATCAAGAACTAAATTTAGTTAAATGGTGTCAATTTTGATTCTAATTTAATATAAGAAGTAAAATTTAGAGTTGGAGATGTAAGATTAGTTGTGATTATATAATCAATCTCCTGAATTATGGAAATATGCTGTATAATATTAATGGAGATTTAAATTTAGAATTAGCATCGATATAGCATAATTGGTACACATGAACAATTCATAGATACAATTTAATGCGAGTTAATTGTTACGCAAGAGAAGTACCTAATAGGAAATTATGGAAAACCTGCTCCCGAGTATCTGATGGGACATTCTCTAATTTGGACAATCAAGTCTTTCTTCCGTAGTAATCTAAGCAAATTAGAGACATTAGTTTGCACCTGAATTAATTTACCAAAAAACAATTTCATTTAAACCTTATGTGATAAACCCATCATAGAGTGGATCTATTATTGTGGTATTAAGGGGAAAGCGATGGGGGTCTGATATCCGAATTTCGAGTTGAAAGAAAAAATCTGCATAGTTAAATAAATAACCAGATGTAGGGTGGTGATTTAAACAAGAACGATTTATGTCGTAAGAATAAAACAATTATCAGAACAGGTGGAATGCGATTCACCCCCGCCAATTAGTTAATTCAATGAATACAACACAAGTACATTGTAGGATTGTCACTGGTTATTTGGGTAGGCCAGAAAAGATGGAATTCAATGATGATATGTAGACGGCACAGAAATCATGAAAGCTTCAAGCACTGTTGTAAGGTGGCCACTGCTACAATTGATGTTGAATCATGTGTTTTATTCAAACGTATTTGAGAAACTCTTTATTGTTTTCCAACTACCAAAACCAATATATATCAGTTAATGAGAACATAACAAAATGACATTGTTTGCCCTAAAGAAAACTAAAGTTCAGCATTCTCAGCAAGTCTTTTCCCTAAAAGACCAAAAGGCTTTGCTAGAGAGGTAGAATATGAATATGAATTTTCTAAAGGGATCTGGCAAGTTAAGCGATTGAGAGTTTATCGTTATGTTAAGCATGTTATATGATTTTGGAAATTCTGTGTTTAGTTCCAATTGCAATAAAAAGCTAAAATACTTCAATTAAGGTACACTTAAGAACGAAAGAGACTAGACAAATTATGCTGCAATCGTAAAGATGTTGATTTGGGTCTGGAATTAACACTCAAGTTTCTCAATCTTAGTATGTATTGCTAGGCCTTAAGTGCATATATTATGATTAAATGATGGGCTTAATGGAAACATTTTAAGTAAATTTAGTTTTGTGGAAACAATAGGCAAACTCTATTCAAGTGGTGAAATGGATCAAACTAGCATGGCCTATATGAAGTGAAGACTCCCAACATCAGAGACTTGTAAGACATTGTCAAAATGGGCAAACATTGTAAATCATAAACTTTAGCTAAGTCATCTAGAATAACTATTTTTATCAGCCTTGCGTTTCTTTTTTTTTTTTTTTTTATGAGTTTTCAATAAGATAAACAAAACGAAACATCATACAGACCGAACGGAACGAACGGCTAGGGTTAACAACACAGGCTAGTAAAATATATAATGCAAAAGAAGTAGCAAGTTTCAGATGAAGCTGGAGACGGATAGGAATGAATCAAACATGGGATAGTTGTCGATTCTCAATATCTGATATCACTCCAGTAATATTGGTCCAAGTCATTGATGATCGGAGGCGTATAGGATAAAATGAAGGGGGTGTTAGATTCACAAATGAAACGGAAAGTCGATAAGGTTAATGCTCATACGATTAATAACTAAACAAGTGTAATCAAACTCAACATCTTTCTAATTCTAAAATTAATCATAAGTAAAACAAACAAAGTAAATAAAGAGAAGGCGTTAGAAGATTTCAATGGCTTGATACAACAGCATTATTTCATGTAAATCAAAAGGAAATTCAATGGTTTCAAACCTAAAAGTGAGAGATAAAAAGGACTCAAAAGAAAGAGTGAGAAGCAAATAATTAAATTAATGTTAAATGAAATGAAAACTTTTGAGTTTGTGTGATGAGGGGGACTTTTTTTTCTATGATATATAAAAATGAGGGGAGAAGGGAAATTGTCTGATCTAGGCTGAAAACTAGAATAGAAAATTGATACGCCCTATGCTTAATTTAAAGAGTGAAAGGGCGATATTTGGAGGAACAAAGAAAGAAGGTGATTGCATTTAGTAAAACGATATATGGTGTAATAAATTGTTTTAACTAGATGATAGAACGACTAAAGAAAATCACATAGACAAAGTTAATAGTGAAGAAGCAATAATATTAAGTTAAGGCGAGTAACAGAGGGGGAGATTACGTACTTTATTAGCTAAATGTTAAATAGATTCAGTTGCTATTGAAATTTGATGAAATTATTTAATCGGAGGTTAGGACTTTGAAACATGTATATTTGAAGAGGTTCTTTCGTGATGAACATGATTGAAGGAGAAATCGACGTTTATGGAGGAACGCAATTAAATAAGGCCTTATTAAATTCATTAGAGCAAATTAATATATTATCACAATCCATCAACGGTAATGTTGTCTTTGTCGTTGTGGTGATTGTGTTGAAAAAAGATTGGACTAATATTTCGGTTAATGAGTACATGGAGAATGACACTGAAGATATTTCTTATAGACTTAGTCAAACCTATTTGTATCATGAAGCAAGTGCAAAGGCTTGAAGGTAAATTGGAGCAGCAAGGGCTTTAATTTTATTCGTAGTTATTAGAGTGTATACATGGATTAGATTTAAATTTTCAACCCCCCTTTAATAGAAGGAAATGAGGTTGTAGTGTGATTAATTCATGAAAAGTTGGTGGATGGAAGGATTATCCTTATCTTGATAGAGTTTCATGTTCGTTAATTAACACAGAGCATTGCAGTATTTTGGCTAATAACAAGGATATTTCTCGAGAAAAGTGCGATGTGTTTATGATACTAAATCAGGAGTGTTTCTTTTGAATAGTATTTTTGAATATACTTGTGGCAAGGACTTTACCATTGAAAAATAATAGGGTAGTTAATAGTAAGAGCGTTATTTAAATATGTAATAGAAAAAGAAGGTGAGTCTGGAGTTGACGAGGGCATAGACCTTGTCTTCAGGTGATTGAGCAGAATTTATGGAGGTTATTGGAATTAGCAATTTGAGGTATAGTTGTTGCCTAAGGGTGTTTAGGCCAAAGCTTACGAAGACGGATGTTTGTCAAAAGTTGGAATATGCATGTATATCAGTATGACTTTGGGAGTGCAAAAATACCATTGGGTGGGATAACACTGGGACAAAAGAAGCTTCAACATTTATTATGTTCAACCAATGCTAAAGAATTCTTTGACCATTCTAGAGTTATAGAAGTTGAGTTTTCCAGCTGTGTTAAATCAGGGTTTTTCGGTTCTCAGGTGTAAATGTATTAGTTTAGCAAGAATCCGTATCGAGGCTATGCAGTTTTTGTAGTATACACCTACTGCTATTTTCCAATAAACTCAAGAGTTCCGAAAATCATATCGTTGAAGATTAGGGTCGTATGGTCTATTATTTAGATTGCTAAAAAAAATGGTCTGTCTTTTCCATTACTATTTGATAAGGTTCTAGCTAATTAACTAGTTTGTCACAAGTGTGTTAAGGTCTTGCAAATGATTTCGATAGTATACTACCGCAGTGAGGTCTCCGGACTTACTAAATACACCTAAATTATGTTTCTGGATGTCACTATCATAAGTGATGTATTGTTTGTGATCGAATAAGACTTCATTAAGATAAGGATTAATCTTGTCATCCAAATCACAATTTTGGCATGAAGTTGGTAATTAATTAGAATGTTGGAAAATTTAAAATTTCAGTGTATGACACGTGTGAATGGGATCATGTTGGTGATTGTTGGCAAGGGCCGTCCTAGTCCAACCTTACTCAATTCTTTGCTTATATAAATAGGTTTGGTAAATCTGGAATATTTTTCGATATCATTCTTCTATGTTCATACCTAAGTATTAACTCGTTGTTGTCAACACAATACAGTAATGAGTATGACAGCTGTTGGAGGGAAATAGTATTAATTTTTTATAGAATAGGGGTTTTTTTTAGTTTAGTTTGGTTTTTTTCTATGATTTCACGAACTCTTTTCATAATAGTAGATCCGGTGGATGCTACATTCTGTGAACACTCTATCGTTAAATGAGTTCATGGTCAAATTCCAATGAGAATTAAATTTCCGCCAAAGTAGGCCAATTGAGGGTATCAAAGTTTTGTACACGGCATTGTGATATGCTGTTTAATTGGATTTATATAGACTTTGGTGACTTGGAAGAGTATCTTGGAGGTTTGGGTTTCTTAGCTCCAAACTGTTGAAAATTCAATTCAAAGAGGGTCTTCTATGACAAACTATTTCTCTAAATATTTCTCTCCTAAAATCAAAGGAAATGTAATTAGTTACATTTCTCTTAGACTTAATTTAAATCTACTTCTTCAATCGGTTGCTTTGAGAAAGAAATAGAAAAGAGGGAGGGCGGCATGGTAAGCGTTAGGAAATTGAGAAACCTTCAGGCTACAAAATAAAAGTTGGGGATTGGCTAATATGAAATGAGTCGATGTTATAGAAGGAAATTTCTGAGGTGATCTCAGCTAGAGAATTACTTAATTAAAAAGAAACATGGAAATAGATTAAACACTGAGTTGTAATTATTAGCTCAAATTTTGGTTATTACTGTGAGACAACATAAACGATAATTGTGGATGCTTAAGAGGGTTATAAGCATATATGTCGATAAACTTCACAGGATATGACAGCAAAACAGGTATGAAATTCTATGATAAGAAAGTTTTGGAATCAAAGTTGCTTACCAGTAAAATTAGTTTAATCAGGATAATGATTATCTATAATTGTTAAAGATTAGTATTTTTTTTCCTTCCTTTTTGGTAAATATATCCTTTTTTTTTTTCTCTTTTTGTTTTTTAAATGAAGAAATCTTTTATTTTTTCCTTTTCCTTTTTATTTTCTTTTTAAAATTTTTATTTAATTATTTGTTTGTTTATAAAATTTTTTAATTATTTTGCATTAAGGAGGTGTCAAAATTAGTTATAATCAATGAAAATCCTATCAATTACAGGTAAAATTAAGTTTTGTTTTTTGCTTTCTTTTAAATTTTCGGTCTTTTTTTTTCTTTTTTTGTTTTTAAAAAATTTTTATTTTTTTTTTTTCGCTTGGTTTTTTTTAAAATATTTTGATTTAATTATTTGTTTTTTTTATAAAAATTTCTTTAATATTTTTTTAGCTGTAGGTAAATTAGTTTGTCAATGAATCTCATGAAAACTAGTTACAGAAGAAATTTTTATCAGAATAAATTCTAGTTATATATAAGGAAGGGGAGTACGGTTATCCTAGAAAGATACATAGCTGCTCATGATTTTATTTAAAATGAAAATAAAAAATGATATATCATTCAAGTTCCCATTTTTTAAAAAATTGCTAAATATGAAGTAATTTTTTGTCATATAAAAAGTTGAGACAACAATACTTTGTTTAAAACTTTAGCAGTCAAAGATGTGTTGCCACAGTAAAGATATATTAATTAATTATAGGAGGATTGACTTTTAAGAGCCTGTTGAATACAATTTAATTTAGTTGAAAGTAATAAAGGTCAATTTCATAAGTTGTCAATTTGTGATTTAAAAACTTCCGAGAATAAACTCTTATTTACCAAGATAAGAAAAAATAATTTTTAAACTAAAAGTTAAAAATAGGTATGGTAATAGGCATTACTCACAAAATTTGTGCCTATTATTTGATCTAAATATTTTTTAATCATATTGTTAGATATTTTTATGATATGAGTAAAATTATTTTTTGAATATGGAAAATTCAAATTCAATTTTCGGAGTAAACGATATTTTAATCATATTCGCATTTTAATATCGAGTATTGGTGCAAATAAAAAATAGTTGCATTTTATATATGTCTTCTCATTTCAGTTTATCAAATAAATAAAACTCAGAAACAAAAGTGAAAAATGCAAAAAGAAAGACAAAGAAGTGGAAGTTAAATGATACTGTTTTGGAAGGATGAGAATAGGCGGTGATGGTGCAAATTGATAGGAAAAGGAGTGCATGAATACGGAAGATACCAGACTCAACAAACATCGGCTTATATTGGGTTTCTTCTTGATAATTCGGAAGACGCATGAGACATTTTTGTAGTTTTTTTTTGGTTCAAGGTAACGAATTATAGTAAGTTGATTGAGCTATTGGGGAGAATTGGGGGAATTTCAAAGAAGAGCTGGTTTGCAGGTTTTATGTGTGGGGTGATAGGAGTGGATTGTGGCAAGGATGTAAGGGTAGAGAATGATTGGCAATTGAATAGAGGTTATGATCATAAGGTTTGGTGTTTTGGTTGATGTCATTTATTTTATAGAAAAGTAGGTGGAAGGGTATTAATAACGAGTTGAGTTTTGCTCTTATTTGGGATTTTGATTTTGACTCTTTTTCCTTTTGTTGAGTAATGCAGAAGATTGGATTGGAATCGAAGACTTTTTCTTCTTTTTTTTTTTTACTAGAAACGAAATGAACATTACTCAATGATAATGTAATTGTTGGAATTGAAAGCATGGCAAAGTTTGGGCATCGAATGTAATCGATAAAGTTGGGTGTGCGTGGACTTTGGAGATGATTGTGGTTTATGTAAATTTACTGACGCGGTATGTAATAATAACTAGACATTATCAGTAAGGTGAAACTTTGTAAACTTTGTCTCCGTTTGTAATTTATTAACCTAAATTGTTTTGTTTTTGTTCTTGTCATATTTATTTGTCCTTTTTGTTTTAGTCACTTACTGATTAATAATGTACTCACTATTAAATTATTTGGTCATGTAAAAAGTATGAATAAATAGAGGTGTCAATTTAGTTAATGGATATTGTTATTGAAATAATGAATTCAAACTAAATTGGTTAGTTATTGATAAACTGAAATAAACTGACAAAAGTTAACCGTACTGTAATGAAAGTGAAAAGAACACAACTAAAATGACTTTTTACGGAAATGAAAACACTGAATTGGAATTGCTATAATAGAAAGCTTGAAATTCAATAAATAAATTGAACCACACTATAAATAATATAATAATATATAATAGTATAATAGTAATATATAATATATATAATATATTAATAATAATATATATATAATATATAATAATATATAATAATATATAATAATAAACGAAAAAATAAAATCTATATAATAATAATATA